>JAUMHN010138414.1:0-21914 GCA_032360265.1 Heliamphora ciliata
TAAGTAGAGATTAGTGTAATTCAGGATTTGATTGAATGAATGAGAAAATTATTTCCAAACTATTCTCTCTGTCTACAGAGAGAAATGAGGACAATTTTAAGAGCTATACACGAGCTTATAAGGACGTTAAGAGAGTCGTTAGAGATCTTAAATTGAAAGCTTATGATAATTTTTATACTGGATTCGATAGTAAAGAGAGAGAAAAGAATATAAACCCACTAAGTGAAGAGAGAAAAACAAGAGACCTTACTTAAGAAAAGAATGTATTAAGAGACATGCATAATGGAGTCGCCAAGATAATTAGATCACTTGTAGGAGAAACAAGTAAATTCCCAGTTACTGTAGGATTGCATCAAGGATCGACTTTGAGTTCTTATCTTTTTACCTTAGTTATGAACGAATTGACTAGACATATTTAGGATGATGTCCTATGGTGTATGTTATTCGTTGATATATTGTCTTAGTGGATGACACTAGGAGTGGAGTTGACGCTAAGTTTTAAATGTAAAGGGAAGCTTTGGAGTCAAAAGTGTTTTGAGTAAGTAGGAACAAAACTGAATATTTGGAATATAATTGTAGCAATAATAGGAGTATTAAATAGTGAAGTAGTAAATATTCAAAATCAAGAGATACCTAAGAACGATTATTTTCCTTATCTAGGTCAGATTATTAACAAAGATGGAGAGATTGTAAATGATGTAATTCATAGAATCAAAGTTGGTTCGCTAAAGTGGAGGGGTGCTTCTAGCCAAGGATCAAGATTTTATTTCGGTGTATTGTTTCGATTAGTATGGAAGCAGAAACATTTCGAAAAGTTTTCAGAACTTTTCAAATATGACAAAATTAGAAATGTTTAAAAATGTAAGGTTAAATCTATGTATTAGAGACTAATAATTGATCAGTTAAACATATGAAAATTTATGTAGTTATTCACATAAGAGAATAAATATAAAATTATAAAAATCAATGCTTTATGAATTAATATTTTTATTATAATCAAATGCTTAATGATTTTCTAAAATTGTGTAAGATCCCAACAAAATAAGGTGAAATTTTTTACTTAGGCTGTAGTGATACTAACAATATTACTTTTAATGAACTAAAAATCAACCATTTGTAATTTTCTAAAAGATAAGTTATGAACTTATTGAAACTAACTGAAAATATTATCCTTAACACAACATAATGGCGTAAAAGGATTCATGTAGCCGACCTCAATTGATTGGGACAAAGGCTTAGTTTAGTTTAGTTTGGTTTGGTTATGTCCCCACCTTGCTTGTATCAAAGAAGCACTTGAGAATTTTATGAAAGTGTAAATGTTGAACTCATGTCATGCAACGATATTTGTTCCCGTAACGCATATGTCATGCATCCGAACGTATAGTGTGTTTACTTATTTTTTAGAATTGGGAGCCCTTTGGATGCTCAGAGGTCAGGCTTGTCTATTGCTCAGATACAAATGGCTGATGGAGAAAAGAGAGAAACAATATATGGGTATGATGGAGAGAGAATAAGAAATTAGGGTCTCTCTCTTAGGGTTTTCTCTCTTATTCACATGTATTTATACTAGATATTCACGTGTAGTTATTTAATCTTTCAGACTGGGGGCACTTTGGATGCTCGGAGGACACGCTTGTCTATTGCTCGGATACATATGGCTGAGGGAGAAAGAGAGAAACAACGTATGGGTATGATGGAGAGAGAATAAAAGGAAGAAAGAATTCATGGAAGAAAGCCTATGCTTTCCTACACTTGCCCAAATTTGAGATGTCACGAGTTTTGGAAAGAAAGTTGGGCAAGTATGATTACTATATAATTGATCTTCTCAGATTAAATGGACATTTCTTCACAGCAGCAAGAACGACATCCCACATGTGATGCGCAATCTGTGCAACAGCCTTTGCTTCAGGAGAGGTTAATTAATTTCTCCTCATAACAGCTCCTTATTACATCCCTTTTTGACAACTGTATCTTATTTAGAGATTAAAAACATATCATTTTCCTGTGCATTAAAGAACAATCAAATAGAGATATAATGAACATTTCTTTCCTGTTGAAGTGTTTTGGTAGCATCTGCATGTTACCATTCTTTTGCCTGTCATACAGCCACAGGATGGAATATCCTGAATGCATGCCCCTATCTCTATTTGCATATGTATGTATTTCTATAATTCATTGCAATTACCATTAATGTGCAGTGGTCATTGATAATTAAGGATAAGTCACTTCGAATTTTTTATCTATTATGTTGCTATTTCCATGCTATTATGTTGCTATTTCCATGCTTGGTTAGATGATTAAATATACTACATTAGAATGTAGCAGCTGAACAATTAATGGCTTATAAATATTAATTTCATGTTCATTTTTACTTTGTAGATTAAAACAACGAAGGATGTGTATCTACCGGAACTGAAAGAAATGTACAACACGATTGACCAAACACTACAGCAGGTACTTCATCAATAACATTATTTGCTTTGTACTTTGCCGTCTTTCCTTATAAGCAAGTAAAGATATGTTGCATAGCTAACTATTTTGCGACACCTCTGACTCTTCTTTGTAATTTATGTTCTTCAGCTTGATTCTAATCCCCAACATCTCTGACCCTTCTTCATTATGTGCTTTGTAGTTCGCTGTCTTTCCTTATAAGCAAGTACAGAATCTACAGATGTGTTGCATTGCTAACTATTTTGCGACACCTCTGACTCTTCTTAATTTATATCCTTCAGCTTGATTCTAATCCACAACACCCAAGGACAGCTGTTTACGAGAAGATCAAAGGAAGAGAGGATTCATTGAAGAAAGCCTGTGCTTTCCTACACTTGCCCAAATCTGAGATGTCACGAGATTTGGAAAGAAAGTTGGGCGAGTATGATAAATTTATAAATGATCTTCTCAGATTAAATAGACCCCAAAGGTCCATTTCTTTATTGCAGCAAGAACGACATCCCACATGTGATGTGCAATCCGTGCAACAGCCTTTTCAACCGCGATTCCAAAATCCTATGGTGCGGTCAAATGGAAACCAAACTATTCCCCATTTCCAATCAATGAGCTCACATCACTCTGTAACAGCATTGGAAAAGAACAATGTAACAAGCTTGAGAAATGCATCAACAATGTCATCTGAGGAACCAACTTCACAGCAAAACTCGATGAATTCAGAACATCCTGGTACCAACTTGGTTTCAGATCAGGGAAATACTGTGACTTTATTGTTACAAAATCCTGGAAGCACCTCACAAAGTGGAGGTAATGTGCCACGTGGGATAAATAATCACCTTGGATTGAATTATAATATGCTTCAGAACATGTGTCTCCAACAACAAAATGAACAGAAAATGATAAAAGCTCAACAGGCAAAGCAGCAGTTTCAACAGTGTCAAATGACAAAGCAATTAATGCAACAGAACAAGAAGATGGAAGGGCAGCATCGTCAGGAGAAGTTACAGGCACACCAGATTCCACAGCTTCATCATTTGAATAAAATAAACCGCGTGAAAGTAAGAGAAGGAATGAATGCTAAATCCGGGAATTATCTGCAAAACCACTCTGTAGGAAAGCTTTCAGTGAATAGCTCCCATATTGTGAAGCTTGAACCTACATCCTATATTTCTTCACCACAACTCCTTCAGAACACATCCCCTCAAATTATTCATCCTTGTTCCTCAAAGATTAGCCAGAAAATATTGCAAACATCTTTTACAAATTCTGAGAGTCATTTGCATTCTCCAAATTCAAGGTCTTTTGGTCCTTCTCCTTCAACTTCCTTGGCTGCATTCCATATTAAAGCGGACCCAAATAAACTTACTTCCAGTGTTTCTTCACACTCAAATTCTGGAGATGTTGGACATCAAGAAACATCTGGTGCACTAGCTCTGGACTCATCCTTTGTGATTTCCACTCATGGGCTATCACCCTCCCACTTGCTTGCAAAAAGAGATTGCCTTGATGGCAATCATAATCATGTTTCAACAACTGATTTTTGTGAACCAAAGGATACTGGGGAACATATTCAGCGATTAATCAAAGTGGTTAGTTTACTGTGTTGTGACTTTGCTAATTGATGCATAACTCTGTATGAATGAGACTTACTTTATTTCTTAATTGTAGGTAAGATTGATGTCAGACAAAGCATTATGTGCTTCTCTTCGTGAAATGGAGTCAGTTGTGAGAATGGTTGACAGGACAGCAGGATCAATACCAGGTAATGGATCTCAATCTGCAATTGGTGGGGATTTGGCGGCAGTTGCTAATTTTCTTTTACGAGGTGAAAATCTAGGTGGGAATTCTAGGACAATGAAAATGAGGCCCTATTCAAGAGTAACACCATCAAACATTGTGGCAGCAGGCAGCATAACTGAGAGTTTCAAGCAGTTAACTGATCGTGAGACATGCAATGAGGAGTCAACTGCTAAATCTCAGAACAAGAGGCTTAGAATTGAGGTATGGTACATGTGGGAATTTCTTTTGACATGACAAGATGCTATTGATGAAATATTTTCATAATCACTATACATCATTGATAGAAAAGAGAGCAAATAAATAATCTATTATTCCGTTGATAAAAAAAGAGGCTTAAACATAAACATAAGTTATAGAATATAAATAGGACAAAATCTAAAATTCTAATTAATCTTAATGAATAAACTACTATTTTGCTAACAAATAAACAACAGAATAACCAAAAAAGTACGCTCACCTCCCTTCCCATAGTTATGATGCGAGTTTGGTGAGCAGTGAGAGTTTGTTAAGTAAGAACCGAAAGCGAGTCGAAGTGTGAACCTTGGTTAAGAAATCGGCAAGTTGCAATATCGAGGAGACGAAAGGGAGATCAATAGTACCAAGCTGAAGATGCTGACGAATAAAGTGACAATAAATCTCTCTGTGTTTTGTACGCTCATTGAAGACAAAGTTATGCGCAATTTGGATGGCACTTTTGTTATCACAATAGGGAGAAAGTAGGAGAAAAGAGAGAAACATCCAAATTAGAGAGGAGCCAGCAGAGCCAAACAATCTCAGCGGCAGCTTCAACAGTAAAACTAGCAATAATAGACTGTTTTTTGCTCTTCTAGAAAATGAGGGAGTCACCAAAAAATGCGCAAAAATTAGTAGTAGACTTGCGAGTAGACACATTGCCAGCTCAATTAGTATCAGCATAAATTCGAAGAGTCAACGATGAAGAAGAAGACAAGAACAAGCTCTCAAAGATAGCACTAGGAACATAACGCAAAATGCAAAGCAAAGCTGCCAACTGAGTGTCGTGAGATGCGGAGACAAATTGACTCACCACATGAACAACATACGCAATATCAGAATGAGTCAAACTATGATCGACTAAACACCCAACTAACTCTCGATAGATAGTGAGATCCTCAAGAAGAATGCCATCAGAAGAAGAGAACTTGACATGTAACTCAATAGGAGTATCTGTAACCTTATCATCAATGAGGTGAGCACAACAGATCATCTCGTTTACATATTTGGATTGAGACAAGAGATGGTTCTTAAAGGAAGAAACAACCTCTATACCAAGAAAGTATCGCAGATGACCCAAATCTTTCATTTAAAATGAATGAAACAAATGTTTCACTTCAGATATAGCAAAAAAATCAGAACAAATGGTCTTCTTTTGTCCTAGCTCTATGTTTTCTTTTTGGGTAAGTAAATGGTAAGTGCCATGTTTCCCTTGCTTAGATATTGTATCATGGTTTTTAAGACTCCCCTCTTCTTGGGTTGTAGAATCCTGTAATCCTTTACTTTTTACCTTTTGTCCTAGGAATTTTGGATTTTGGGGTGACATGTTCTTAGACCTTGGAAACTACGCTTTATGAAGTTGGCGGTTCTTTGACAAAAACCTAATACTGGGATTATTGCATTCATGACATTTGTTCTGGGAGTTTGGGGCTACTTGTTTTCAAAAAACAAGGTACTACAACAGGAGTACTGATCGATTGGTTCCAAACCCGCGTGATCGGTTTGCACAGATACTATAACCTATCAAAGATCGTTTGATAGAGGATTGAAATAGATTGATCACTGATCGATCGGTCTTTTTCGCAAACACCCTTTTAAATCTATTCGGTTTAGGGCGGCCGCCAGCATGTGTGTGGAATATAGTGAGAGAAATCAATATTTTGAAGCTATATGCTTTTAGGTTGATGATTCAATAGATTAAGAAGACCTTCAAGAAGATCATCAAGCTGCTGGCACTCAACCTTCCAATCAGCTCAGATAGATATTGGGTAGATTCTCAAGAGGTGAAATCCATGGTGGATTCTAGCGGCACTCAAGCACAGTTTGTTGTACGAGGATTTGGTAAGAGTTAGGTTATGTCAGTAAGTTGTGGATTCAACTTGTTTTTGTAAGAACTCTTGTAATCATCTTATTCATAGTGCTTGATTTCCCTAGACTTGGATTGGTCCATGGTTTTAACCCATGTTGGGGTTTTCCACATTAAAATTTCTGTGCCTTTGTGTGGTTGTGTTTTCTTAGTTATTTCCTTCGATATACCGCTTTGTGCAAATCAAATCTAAAAATGGGTTTTTCAAATCTCTCTATAAATGGGGTCTTCCCTCATACATTCAAGGATTTTTTGGGCCTCCACCTGTCATCAGCTGAGCTCAAGTCTCCCCATCGCTCTCTTTCTCTCTCTTTAGCGTCCCTATCTCTCTCATTTCCCACCTTTGGTGGTCTTTGGCCAGTATTGTGCCAGTCATCTTCTAAGAGGGCCCATGGTCTGCCCGTGTCACCAACTACCATCCATACAGTACTTTCATCTGGTAATCTCATTTCTTGAATTCTTCGTAATAATATTTGATATTCCTATTTTATGGACATACTTTTGGGTTTCTGATATTTGATCCATGATGTAGCTGGTATTTTTTTGTCTTGCAAATTGTTCTGCTACCTTGAGTTTTCAATGCATGTGAAATCTATGATAGAAGGAACTTCCTTAATTGGTGTAGTGTCTAATAAACTTGGAAGTATATAGCACGAGTGGTTGCCTTGACTATGGCCAGTTCATTGAGCTTGACAATTAAAACACACAACAATTAAATTTTAATTTCCCGGTTAGTTATTTTGACCTGCTGCGCTTAATCCACTAGACACGTTAGCATTTCCAATTTAACCAATACATCAATTCTACTTAGATTAAAAATCCATAATTTACCTCTAACTAATAAATGCGCTTAATCCATAATTTACTACTAAAGTCAAGGCCAGAATTGCAGGGGGTTTCATATTTGGAGTTATTTTGTACTTTGTTTTTCAACTTTCTATTTAATACCAAACCAAATCAAACTAAGCCTTTGTCTCAATCAATTGAGGTCAGCTATATGAATCTTTTTACGCCATTTTATTCTATTAAGGGTCATATTTTCATTTAATAGATTCATATCTTTTCTTAATACGGCATCCTATGTCAATTTAGGTCTACTCCCTTAGTGTTTTCATTACTCATGATTTTATCGTTTTTTCTTACTACTGCATCAATTGGTCTACGTTGTATGTGTTCAAATCATCTTAATCTGTTTTCTTTCAACTTGTCCTCAATTGGAGTGACCCCTACCATTCCACGAATCTTTTCTTTTTTTATTTTATCTATTCTAGTCTTACTACACATCTACCTTAACATTATTATTTCCGCAGCACTCATCTTATTTATGTGATTCTTTTTAGCCGCCCAACATTTAGCAACTTTCTATTTATTCCGACATGAAAAGGCGTGCCCTTGTTTTTTAGTCCTCTCTCTATTTTTTGAAGTTCTAAATGACAAGAAAAGGGAGAGGCTTTGGTTAGCCTTGCTTTTCTAGGTCTTATCCGACTTGCCTGTGGTAAATAAACAAAAGAGGAAGCGGTTCAAGAACTAGGTGGCTATTTGTGAGCTACATGGAGTTGATATCAACAATGCAAACATTTAATTCATACTATTTGAGAGACATAATGGGGTATAAATTGAGCTGATATGTGTTTATGATTGTTGAGTTTTCTCTTAAATTTGTAGTTCGAACTTTATTCATGGTTTTGGTGCTTTGACTTAGTAAGGATAAAAATGAGTAATCAGAGAGCTGCAAGGAATTTCATTAATAATTGGCCACTTTCATCTATTGGAACAACTAATTGAATATAGCAGATCCTTTTAGGAGGTCCCAATGACTATAGATCAAGCCTATCCACTATTTATAGTTCGATGGTTGCTTGCTCACGAACTAGTTGTTCCCATTGTTTTCCATGGGAAACAAAAAAATCTTCGTTGTATGTGGGCTTTTAGTGTGTTTTATTGTTAAATATGGCCCTGACTTTGTCGATCAATCTATCTATAGGATATTATGCCCTTGTTACAAAATACAGTTCACGGGGAGATAAAGAAATAGATTGAACTAATTACTTGTGTGTCACCTTCCAAGGGAGGTGCTATGGCTCGAATCCATAGTAGATCCTATTTCTAATAGGAGCAGTTAACAATTGAATCTGATTTCTCCATTTTATCATATATACAATAAATAATGTGAAAAGAAGGCCCGACTCCAAGTTATTCAAGAATAGTTGTGTTGAGTTTCTCGACTCCTTGCTAGGATTAATTAGTTCTATATCTCAATAGGGGTAGAGAAGGGATATAACTCAGTGGTCGAGTGTCACATTGGTGTAGTGGATAACATGGGTGATTTGGAAGGTATGGATTCCTATAAATCCACTCATGTAGTGTTTCATTAAATAATAGACGTCAAAATCCATTTGTATAGATATCTACTATATATAAAATGATAAAAAAATTAGTTAATGTCTTAGATTGTTTTGCTCATGATGTATAAAAGCGTTCCTTAGCCGCAATACCATGAAACTTGTTTTTGAAACTATTCTTGAATAAGTATCTCTGGGTGCACAGAAAATGTAGCACCAAAAAAATGCATGGCGCGACAAACCAACTATATCACATTGTGTCAGTCTATTCCGAGAATTGATTCCCTTGAGAATGTTATCCTTTTCTTCATTACCTTATCAGTATCCAATTTGAAATTTTCTACTTAACATAATTGTGAATTTTTATCGACATCGGTATATTTGTCTTTGGATGTTAGTGAAGCAAGTGGCAGTCGCCATTTTATCAGTATTTTCAATTATTGGTATTGTTGAAAAATCTCGTACACATACATATTTATAAGGTAAAATATGAATCTTCATGAATATATTAAAATCTAAATGCAGAGTTTTGGTTGGCAAATTCTGGGGCAAAAGAGAAACCCATGTTAGCATGTTAGTCTATTAACTTCTATCTTAATAAAGTTTTTTATTTTTCAATACAAGAACTAAGACATCATAACACAGGTCTATCTTAATAAAGTTTTATTTTTTCAATACATGAGCTAAGGCATCAAGTTAGATTTCAAAAACAAAAAGGAATAGAGTGAATGAGAGAAAGAATCAAGAGACGACTAATGATAGAACATCCAAAATTATGGCTACCTCACTAAGCATCATTATTTATACAAATATAGAGACAAGATTACATAAATACCCCTATACTAGACTAAGCATAATACTTAACACTCCCCCTCCAATTGGTGTACAGATATCCCTCCTGCCCAATTTGCATATAATAGCATGAAACCTTTTGCTTCGAAGTCTCTTAGTGAAAACATCTGCTAGTTGATCTTTAAAATTCACAAAATGGATACAAATCGAATCCTTGTTCAACTTTTCTTTGATGAAGTGCATATGCGTTGTTCTGTCATAATGAGCTGGGTTATGAATAATGTTGATGACATCTTTATTATCACAATATAATCTCATTGGAACGTTACCATACACACCCAAGTCTCTCAACAAAACTTGAAGCCACATACGTTCACAAATACCATGAGCCATATTACTATAGATCTAACTACTACAACTTGCTTCTCCAAGTAACTAGATTTCCACCCACAAAAGTACAATAACCTGAAGTAGGTCGTCTACCGTCAACAGATCCAGCCCAGTCCGCATCAGTAAATGTGATCTCATGTGACCATGATTTGAAAACAAAATTCCTTTTCCCGTACTCGACTTAAGGTACCATAAAATCCAAAACGCTGCTTTAAGATGCGTAACACGAGGGCTATGAATAAATTAACTAACAACTCCTAATGCATATGCAATATTTGGACATATATGAGATATATCAATCTCCCAACAAGTCTCTAGTAACTCTCTTTATTTACTGACTCGCCAACACCTCCACAAAGTAGGTGATTGGCCTCAATGGGAGAATCCACTGGTCTGCAACCCATTATGCCAATTTCCTTAGGAAGATTCAAAATATACTTGCTTTGAGAAATGAAGATTCCGTTTCTGATCTAGCAACTTTAATCTCAAGAAAGTAACGTAAGGGACCAAGATCTTTGATTTCAAACACTTTGGCCAGATAAGCTTTTGATTCGTGACAGCTCTTCTATTTCATTTACCCATCACAACTATGGCATCGACATACACAAACACAATAAGGATTGTAATTTTATCTCCACTTAATGAACATAGTATGATCAACATGATTTTTCTTTAACCCAAATCTCAACATCACCTTAAGGAATTTGTCAAACCAATCTCTAGGAAACTAGTTCAATCCATACAACGCTTTCTTCAAACGGAAAACGTTTCCTTCAGTTGAGGATGATGGGAATCCAGGGGGATGTCCATATACACCTCCTTTTCAAGATTTCCATGTAAAAAGGAATTCTTCACATTTAATTGTTGTAAGGGCTAACCCTGATTAGCTGCATAAGAAAAGAGAAAGCAAATAGAGTTCATCTTGGCAATAGGAGCGAAAGTCTCCTGGTAGTTAATGCCATAAGTTTAAGTTTATCTCTTAGCAACTAGTTACTCTGTATCTCTCAACAGTCCCATATGCTTTCTGCTTAACAATGAATACCCATTTTCATCCCACAAGTTTTTTCCATTTGGAGGGGAAACTAACTCTCAAGGCATTCTTGGTTAGTGCTCTCATCTCTTCTGCCATAGCTTCTACTTTGGGTCAGTAAGGGCTCCTTTCCAATCCTGAGGAATAGATATAAAGGACAAAGCACAATATGAATGAGATAAGGAATCATATGAAGCAAGCATTGAGATGGGATGGAGAGTCTGAACTCCCTTTCTAAGAGAAATAGGCAGATTAGTGTCGATCAGCTTTTTTATGATTATTTTCTACAAGGGAACCAATTGAATGGTCATTACCTAAAGAAGTGAGAGGAGTGGCAACTAGAGTCGGGGATGACAATTGACGTGGTAACACATGGGCAACTTGTTCTTTTGAACGCCGTGTATATGGGGAATTCGAGTCAAGAATGATTTTAGGTCATGTGTACTGAACATAAGATCACGGACAACCTCTAAGAGATGTCGATTCCTTTGTTTGGCAACCTCATTTTGTTCAGGGGTATCGATGCAACTAGTTTGATAAAGTCCTTCGCAACCCCATTACCACTGTGAAGGACTTTGATGTGTGTGGAAAATTGATTATCATCTTGTGAAAGGTTTTAAATCAAGGGAAAATTTTTCTTTTGGTTCGAAATAAATACACCCAAGTAACACAACACGAGAAGGCCTCCTCGCGTTGTGTTAAAGATGCAACACAAGAAGGCCCCCACGCATTCGAATGAACTATCATAAAATGAGAAGTGCTTCTTTTATTAAGAGAAGGATAACGAGAGCATTTATGCTTGGCAAAAGTACAAGCATCACAAGCAAAACTATAACCATAACAAAACTTAGTTAAAAGTAGATTTTTTTTTTTTCTAAAACACCAAACGACAGATGTCCTAAATGACAATGCCGCTGATACAACATGTGAAGAACGAGTCACTAACTGAAGCATCTGTCGTGAACAAGATGAGCAATGACTGACAACCATCAAAAAAATACATGCCACCGTGTGCTCCACCACTGCTAATTGTTCTTCCTGTTTCCAGCTCTTGAAAGACACAATGTGTAGGCAAAAAAGTCAGAGCAATTCAAAGATTGGGTAAGGCTACTAACAAAAAAGCAAATTAGTAGAGAAAATGGGAACATGATGAATAGAGGAAAGATAGATTGATGAAGAACAACGATTAGAACCTTTTCTTGACACAGCGGATAAGAAAGAAGGTTGGAGGAACTTGTCATGTGTTTAGCGGCGCAAGAATCAACAATCCAACGAGATGAGGAAGAAACACTAGGTGCGTTTGCAGGATTAACTGTGTGAATAAAGTTAGAAGAGGAAGGAGGATCAAAAGCGATGGTAGAAGAGGTATCAAGACGAGCCATTCGATGCTTGAGAGTGTGTAACTTCTCTTAGGAAAGAGAACAAGTGTCTCTAGAAGTATTCATGGAAGACTCAGAGACGTGTTCATGGAAATGGGAAATGCACAGTACCACCACCACGGTTACCACCACGCTCTCGATTAAGATGATCAATCAACTTCCAACAGTGCTCCTTGTTATGCTTGTCTCCCCCACAATGATCACACTGTAAGAGGTCTCGATCAACTATGGCTCTTCTACTACTGCCATATTTGGATTGACTCGATCTACAATCCTAAAAAGCTGAAGATATGCCTAGAGCTGACCGATCCTGACTAAGAGGATGCACCATAGAACTATAACGGCTCTCTTCTTGCTGAACACATTACACAAGCTTCTCGTATTGTGGGAAGAGGATGGTGACCTAAAACATGGACCAGAATCTAATCATATTCTAGGTTTAGACCAACAAGAAAATTATAGATCCATTCTTTCTCCACTGATGCCTAAAAAGTAGCTGGCATCCTGTGAATAAACTGCCCGAAAACTTTGATAATAATTAAGCTCCTACCACAAAGTAGTTAACTCAACAAGAGATCTATCTTTTTTATTTAACCCACGAATCTTATTTTGTAATTCATAACCTTGAGCATTATTACCCCTCTGGGAATAGGTCACCGGCTGTTGCGGTCTAAATCTTACGAGCTGTCTTGCAATAAGAAAATACAAATGGTAGTAGGCTGGATCGAATTAATCTGCCAGACCATAACAAGAGCAATCTCTAAGTGCCATCTCTCACGAGCTGGTCCATTTGCCTTTGGTTTCCTTGCTAATCCTAGTTATGTATTTGGTCAAGCCTTGAGCAGGGATAGCCAAACTACAAGAATGAGACCAAAATATGATAGTTACTGCCTTCCAACTTCACCGAACTGATCCGAAAGGAACTCCAAGACGCGCTCCATGATTCATCATAAGCTCGTCATTGCTACCAGATGGCTTACCAATGTCCATGATACTCGAAACTCATAAATCGGCACTGACGAGTCACCAAAAACCCGAAACGACTACAAGGCAAGGTGAACTCCTAGTTAGTCGAAAGGAATGTACTGAAGCAAAGAAAACCTAAAATCAACCTGTTGGAAGCCAAATAAAGCTTGGAGAAGTCAAAACCCGATGCAAAAAATTGAACCCGTGAGCAAAAGTCATCGCCGAACCCTTGTAAGGCCAAAAAAACGTGTCAACCCTCATAAAACTTGCTAGAGGATCTTTACGAAGGTTGAGTCGGCACCCTAGGAGAGAGATTCAAGCAATCATGGAAGCAAATATGGGAGATAAAGCAAAGATTGCGAACAAGGGTGTGAAAAAACCGAAAAATAAGAAAAAAAATGTGTAACCATAGAAATCAACACCAAAAAGTTTGGAAAAACATGAGAGCTTTTCTACCCTAATTGATCAGATTGGGAGTTTTTTTTTTGCAGATCAGATGAGCAGCAGCGAGAAAACAATGCAAAAGAAACGAAAAAAATTTGAGAATTGATCTGATACCAAGTAGATTTCAAGAATAAAAGGGAATAGAATGAATGAGAGAAAGAATCAACACGGCTAGTGAGAGAACATCCAAAATTAGGGATACCTATCTGAACGTCATTATTTATATAAACATAGGGACAAGAGAACATGAATATCCCTGTACTACACTGAGCATAATATTTAGCACATCATAATGCAGGTAAATTGTATCCTATTGAAAGAAATAAGGGAGATAAACCAGCGATTGATAGATACTGTGGTTGATATCAGTGAAGAAGGTTTCAACTCAACAGCAGCAATATCTGTGATTGAACGAGGTGAAGGCACCATTGTCAGATGCTCTTTTAATGCCGTGATCATCAACCCTAACATGAAGCCAGGACGTGCTTCTGCACTAGTGGTGCGTTTTCAAACCTGTCATATGAAATTTTTATTAGCTTGTGTTTGGTCTAGCTTTTTTTGTAAGCCTTTTGGCTTTTTGACTTTTTTTTAATAAAAAAGTAAATGTAAAAAGATATCAAAAAAGCCAACTGAGGCCAAACAAGTGGGCTTTTAAAAAGGCTTTTAAGCAAAAAGCCTTTAAAAAATGCTAAGCCAAACATAGGCTCGTGAATTGTGTTTCGCCGTCTGAATTATTTTGTGCTATTGTGGCTATGCAGTCACTTGTACTACCCTTACTGTTGCTTGTTCCGAGAAATTATCCAGATTGCTCCCCTGTACTCCTAGACAAGTTACCTGCAGAAGTCAGGTGAGAGAATGGCATTACAATATCTATTCATATGCATGTCATTCTTGCCATTTATTTGACAAAACTGTTTGGGCGCACCTGATGCAATTCTCTCTAAACTTATGTTATTATACCTGACATTTTCCCCCACTAAGCTTACAAATTTTGTTGCATTCAAGGTGCAAACTGTTATGTGAAATTTCTACCCTATACTTTTCTATGAATAAAATCTACTAAATAAAGGCACCAAGAGGGGTGCAACCGATGTGAAAAATACATGTAGAAACTAATGTCCAACCTCAAAATCGTTTTTCCAACTTTTGAATTGTAACACATGGATAAAAGGTTTGAAGGAAGAAGTTGAAGAAGAGAAAGAGAGGAAAAAGATAGAAAGACGAGGAATTTGGGACAAATCAAGGTGCCTTAATCGGCCCTTTCGTCCCACATATGTTTATATTATTATATTATGTCAAACACAATTACAAGACTACCCTTGTCAACATAAGATGAAGGACATGAATAAAGCCAAACACTAACATTCCCTCTCAAACTGGAGCATTTTAAAATTATTTAATAATATTCTCTCAGCCACAGAATGCTTCATTTCTTATTTTCCTTTTCCCCTTATAAAAATAAAAGTAATGAGGTGCTGCTTTAAACTTTTCCCTCCATTCTCAGCTCGTGGCTTTCCTTTCCCAGTCTAATTAAGAAATAAACACATTTGTGCCAAATGCATGAATTATTAGGTAATCATGTTGACAGAATGTAGCAAAATTGTGTTGTTAGCTGTTTTATACAATGGTCAATTTAACAGTAGAAATTGGTTGTATAGAAGATAATACAGTAGGCATGATATGGTGAACTATTCACAATTTTCTGAATGTGCTCGTTTTGTTTTGAACAATTCTAAACTTGTTTGAATCAATAAATGTGCAACTATAGTTGTAGAAGTCGCGTTTCAAATGCTTTTATATTCATATCTTCCATTCTTTAATATTTTAAAATTTTAATTCTTTTTAATATTATTCGTCAGATCAATATATATTTTAGAATTGCCCCACATTTTTAATATATATAAATTCTTCAAGCCTGTTTTAGGAGATATGCACATACTGGCATACAAGGTGATCGTTTCACTTAAAGAGTGGCAAAGATTGTTCTTTTAGTGGCAGAGGAAGATGAGTAAGGAAAGTTGTTCTTTTAGAGGCAGAGGAAGATGAGCAATTTTCTTACACTACTTCTAGGGTGGAGTTGAAATTGTACGTGGTATGGTGCATGAAGTCTAGTTACAAATGTGGAGAAATCTTCAAAATGATTAAACTTCAAAATTGCATTTATTTATTGAAAATTTACATAGAATTTACATATAAATTACATAATCCTTGTAGCCACAACATCATTTAGGATCGAGAACATGTCTTTGGGCATGAATAAGTTTTCAAAAAGCTTTGCTTGCTATGTACATGTGAAACCCGGTTCTTTTTATTTTTGTTATGTATATATGAAACGTGTTGGTTATCGTTTTAATCGTTATAGAAAAACATGCTTCTATATGTTTTATGCATGTGTTGGCTTAGAGTGCATGTTAGTTTCAATCCCAATCCTGCTGAGCGCGTGGCAGAAAGTTGGGAAAACATTCTGGGCAGGACTGATCGATCCGTCTATCTGGCAGGAAGTCTATAAAGGCAGCTAGTGGCATGGGACTTTGGTCCAAAGCTTCTCCTACAAGTTTCCCTTCTTAGACAAACCAGAACCTCTGCCTTCTCTCTAGTTTTTAGCTTGCTTCGGACTTGGATCTTGGCTTTACGAGGGTGGATCGGTGTTCTCCTCACCAAGGGATTCGCATTCATCCTAGTGGTTTTTCGTTTCGGCGACTTTGATTTTTTGCCAGCGGTTAAAGTTTTGAGTTTTAACTCCTAATGGTAGGATTCTAGACTCTCTTGCATTAAATGCATGTTATATGTGATTATTTGCATTTTTACCACGTTAAAATGCTATAAGTGTTAGATTTTCGTGTTTAAACCTTGTTGGGTTGGGATAAAAGCGTGTTTTACTATTCTACAGTTTATTACAAAGTTGGTGGATGTATGTACATGTGATTTCCAAATAATGAGTTTTGAAAACCGAAAAAGAATATGATTTTATTGCGAAAATATGGTTTTTGGGGTTTGGAGCTAACCCTATGGGTTGAGCCTTGGTTTAAATGACCCGGTGGAGAGGGTAGAAAATATTTTGAAAATGTTGGTTAATTTCCATGGTTGTGCGATTGATGTTGTTGTGTTCCCTAGATGTTTGTACATAGCTATATGCGTACAAATGTTGAAAAATCGTGTTTTGTGCCTTTTTAATAATTCTATAGATGTACCGTAGCAATGGGTGTATACGTGGGTCTCAATTGCTCCTTGGTGAAAGTTCAAAAGCTTGCGCAAGATAGGTGCTTTGCTCCTTCGGGTTAATACCCATAAATGAAGGGTTTGCCCCATTGGGAGGCGATTGCTGTTATAATAACGAATAGAACTTGTTATTACCTAGCGGGTCATTGGATGCCCCGGACCTAGGCTATAATAGGTGAGAGTCTATAGTTTACCTTTGTCCCCGATGCGACAGAGTCGGTACATTGGAATTATTGACGGTTGTGGAAACCGGGTTGGAAAACAATGTGTTGTTTATGTTTATTCAATTGTTAGACGTTACTAGATTATATGAAAACTTGTGGTTTTGAGGATGTAAAACTATTTTGAGACTTGTGTAGTTGAGTTGTTCATATAATCCTTGATTGCATGTTATGTTTTTAATTCATGATAGTCTATTTCTATTGGGTTTCGGCTCACGTTGTTGAATTCAAAACATTTCAGGTGAAAAAGATTATATAGCTTGATCTTGAGGAGCCCTTGAGGGAGGCGGAAGAAAAAAACCATTAGTTTTGTTGTACGGTTGTTCATGCCATTTTTGTTATTAGTTCATGTAATGTTCGTTCCATATTTAGTACTTGAAGGAACATGTTTTGTAAGCCATGAGGCCTTAACTTTGATGTTTGCATGGTTGTATGACGATGAGAGAGACCGTGGGTTGGTTGTTATTTTTCGGGTTTACATGTTGTAACAAACGGTTTTCAGTTGCTTTTATGTTTAAATGTCAAACCGTGTATCTCGAGGAGAGTTTTGAACCTTATTTTAGCATGTTTTGGATTGTTTGGTTGTTGCCTTGATGGGTTTCAAAAGGGTTGGAAAACGGTTAAATGTTGGGTTCCAAAAGTTGGATTTTTGAAAATGGTCAAAAGCCAGACCGCTTGATAGACCGATTGATCGGTCTATCAAGCGGTGAAATCACATTTTCGGTTGTTTTGTACAGGCGAGGACCGATCGATTGGTCCTTAAACCGATCGAGCGGTCTGAGCAGCCTTTGAAAAATTTTGTTGTTTTGTTTTAAATATTGGCTCTTGGGGACCTTGACCTACCCCTTTTGGGTTCTCTTTTTGTATAAAATAAACTCTCGGAAGCGTGCTTTTCAAATGTTTTAAGTTTATTTTCATTTTCGTTCTTAGACCCATTTGCTTTCGGGTGGTTTTGATAGATTTGATTATCTCAAAACGGGTCTTTCTTGGATGGTTCACGTGGCCCGAGTTTTGGGACATGACAGTACAATTGAGGAATAGCATAGAAATAAAGAATGGAAGGGAAAATGGAAAGAAAAGTGAACTTATCTGTCAAACTTGAAGAAGCCAAAGGTGTATAAGTGACCAAAACACGTTTGAAATTCAAAGAAGGATGAGAAATCTTCAAGGTGGAATGCATGTCTTTCCGTACTTGAGTTCCAACGAAAAAGGTCCCAAGCTAACTAGAAATGGTGTGTTCCATGTAGTGTAACTAGTTGAAGTTTTGTGCGTAACGCACTCAACCTAGGATTAAGTGTCCAACCAAGGTTAAAGAAATATAATTAAGTCATGGTATTTATTCTCATACAGTTGTACATCCTACAAAATTGTGAAGGAACTGAGTAACATTGCCTATGTTCTCATTTAAAATCCTCTGCTTCTTCGACATGATTGGTGGATGTCAATTCCTTTGCTTCCTTTACTTCTTTGACATGATTTGTTGATACAAATAACCCTGAACTATTAAAGCATAACACTTAATACTCCCGCTCAAATTGGTGCATAGATATCCCTCATGCCCAATTTGCATACAATAGAGAGAGATTTTTCTACCAAGGCCCTTAGGGAAAAGATCGGCTAGTTATTCTTTAGATTTTACAAACGGCATACTAATCAAACCTGTATTCATTTTTTCCTTGATGAAATGCCTTGCCATGTGTTTAGTCTTGTCGTGTTAAGCCGAATTAGGAGCAATTTTTGTTAGTTCTAGGCAACCCAAGAGGGGGGTGAATTGGGTTTTTAAACGATAATAACAATTTTAAAAACCTTTTTGAAAACCTTTTAATATCGCAAACAAATATAGCAAGTATAAACAATGAATAAAGTAAAGCGACTATTAAAGATGTTAGGGATAGAGAAATTGAACCAGACATCGAGATTTATAGTGGTTCGGCTTCTTCTAAGCCTACGTCCACTCCTCAAGACTCTCCTTGAGAATTTCACTAATGTAGAATGCTTACGGGTGCATTCAAAACCCTTACAACTTCAAGACGATCCTACGAAAAACACGCCTCTGTTTTTCTTCTAATCTCTTGAGTTCTTCTTTGATGAGATTTACCCACTCACTCAAAGGATAAATGGTGACTCACCTTGAGATACAATAAATGGGATGTTTTAATGAGTATCACTCACTTTCTTTATAGAAATGATTGGCAGTAAATGAGAAGTAAAGAGATGAGATACAAGAGCTGGAGTTATGAACAATAAATGAGAGCTTGAGATATTTGACTTTGAATCAAGCAATACAACAGTGAATATAAGTCTCCAGATGTTTTAAATGCTGAGGAGTAACTCTTTATATAAGCTCTTGAGGTTTTATAACCGTTGAAGGTAGGTGGGAATAATAAATGCCAAAAATCCAACCGTTGAACTCTGCCGCATATTTTGAATTTCGTCGCAGGTGTCAACACAAATGGGTTTGGGTCATTTGTGTTGACACAAAACTTCTAGGGCTTGGTTCTTCAAGTGATTGAGTCGACTCATATCTTCTTTGGCGTCGACACGATTTCTGCATTCTCCTCACCAACACAACGGTGTCGACGCAAAACTATCTGGTGTCGACTCTGTTGTTCTTCAGCTTTTCGGAGGGGACTCTTTGTGTCGACTCTTTTTGCCTTTGGTGTCGATACTAAAATTCTGCAGGTAGGCTCGGTATATTTGTGTCGACTCACAAATACTGCAGGTAGTCTCGATACATTTATGTCAACTCATCTTCAATTTGTGTTGATTAAAAATCCCGAATAACCAAAGTGAAGAAACACTTGGTGTTGACTCAAACTGAGTTTGTGTCGACTCTTTTTAAGTGCAGAGAGCCTCGGTTCTTTTGGGTCGACTCAAATTTCATTTGTGTCGACTCAAACGTTAATACCTGAAACATCTTAAAAGAACATGTTAGGGTGTCAACTCATTAGCTCAAAGGCGTTGACACACATGAGATTATCAAGTATTCTTTGCCTTAAGGTGCTGACTTAAATATCAATTAGGGTCAACATAAAATATTCTCATTCAAGAATACTTAAGTATCAATTCATTTGAGAGATGAGTCCTCTCATATGGCTAAAGGTGTCAACTCATTTGTCATTTTATGTTAACACTATCTTTTTACAAATATTAACTATTATCCTTTTAAATCAATTTATTCTTAGAAAATGAATTATGAAAATCATCAAGATGTAATTAAAAAGCCCTTGGGCTAACAATCTCCCTTTTTTTGATGATTACAATGTTTTCTAGAAAATATTTGAAAAGATTTTCAACAAGGGTTCTCCCATTATCATTATGCCTTAAACAAGATATGCAATCACAATAGCTAGGCATTCAACAACAGTGTAATATACATGTTTAAGATGATTTGCAATTTTAATTCACAAGCATTCTGAATTTATTAAAATTTGTGTATCAAATCAAAAGGACAATAAGTGTTGAGCCTTATCAACCATATATGTGCGAAGTGTTGCTCAAATCCTAAACATCAAACATAATATATAGAGCATGCTATCAATCATTTGATGTCAAAAAAAAATTTCAAAGCCACAACAAGATATGAGATAACTTAAATCCCAAACATACATTCATAATCATAAAGGAAAAAATATGTTCCAACCATTCACAACCAATCATCACAAAAAAAAAAAATGTATGTTTAACAATTACATCTTCTCCTTCGTTGCAAATCATAAAAGCTTCTGAATGTTAAATGTTTGTAAATATTTTTTACTCTTCTCCCCTTTACTTTTCTTCTCCCCTTTTGAAATCATCAAATGGTGGAAGTTACTGATCATCTATGAATTTTTTGAATTTCTTCTTCTCTTCCTGCTTCTGTCGTCGCTCAAATGCTTTCTTCTTGAAGGAGTAAACTCGTTCATCCTTCTTTTCAGCGGCAGCCATGGCAGCAAGAGTAGCTGCTAGAGCTAGATCTGCTTCACGTTTCAATCTCGCAGTCTTTTCTTCCTTTGACTCCTTGGGTTTGAATTGCTTACCCCAAGCATTGCGAAGCCATTGGAGGTGTTCTTCCACTTTCCTTGAATTTGCTTGAATGGTGGTAACAATGCCTTGATCATACTCTTTGCGAATCTGCTGAAGGATTGCCTTATTGCAATTGACTATGGAGACAATACTGTCATCCATGGTCTTGCAGAGGGCTCTCCCAACATCGGTTGCATTTTCAACATCGCGTTGGAGGCCATGGTTTGTCTTATCCAAATGCTTGACCTTATCAGATAGAGAAGAGATAGTGTTATGGAGATCAAACAGGTCTTGATCGACCTTGGTTTGAAAATTGGTCAAAGAAGATGAAAAATCCTTGACCAAGGAAACAATCTTAGATAGGTCAATATGAGAGGCAGCAGAGGGAGCAGGTGGAGTATCAACATGAGGAGGAGGAGGAGGAGGAGGAGCATGAGAAGGAGCAGATGAGGGTCCAGGAGTGTCTGTCCTGGTGGAGGGTGGAGCAGGAGATCCAAAGTCAACTGGTATAGGAGAAAAATCACGAGAGGCGAAAGGATTTCTAAGGACAGATGGAGTACCTCAGCGGGTAGTCTATACTCTGTTAATTTTAGAAATCTGCATGTGTTTAAGAGTGAATGCCCCATATAGGTTATGTTTTGAAAAATGGACCACTTTTTCAGCAAAGAGATCGATGCCAAAATGTCGAAAGACTTTTGTTAAGAACATAGCATGGGGGATAGATGAATTGGATTTCCCATGAGACTGGAGCATGTCCGAAATGAAAAGAAATCCTAGATC
>JAUMHN010138521.1:0-23338 GCA_032360265.1 Heliamphora ciliata
TGACTAGGTTACCACGACCTATCATGTTTACTACACTCATACGTACTCTTTTACAGTCTTCCACTGTGGATAATACTTACCCCATCATGCGATTCTTTACGGTCTCGAATCACGGGAGAAATTGGATCCCAAGTTATACACACAGATGTTCCATATCCAAGAAGGCACGTAGCCATGAACCACACGTTGAAGCCACGAAGAAGCAAACCCACAATCACTCGATCACGGTGATACAAGTCCCCGAATCATAACTCCAAGGGTCACAACATGGATAACGAATCCACAGAGATTTTTAGTCTTAGTACACAACCAAAACCTGAATCGATTAAGAACCCAACATCTCCCTCCAATTGAGATGAAACAACTCACACTAGACAACCGTCTACAAAAAAACTCTATCTCTCTCCAGAGAGAAAAAAAGGGTCAACAAATCCCATAACCCAATCTCAGCGTACTCCCAGTACTCACAAACACTTAGCCTCTCAAGAACCCTGTCAACTTTACCTTGAAGCCACATCGACCACAGTCAAACAGCTACCGTTAATCACGATCATGGTACCCAAAACGATCCGCTACATGAAGTTCTCAGCTTTCAGACCTCATTCGCACACAGATACGAACGCTACCAATCTGCATACCTTGTACAACACATCCCATACCATATGATTATAAGCTCATCACCAATCATGCACGGAGACATTCATCAACATTCCCATCGTGCCAAAAACTCACTCCAGAAGGTTGCGCTTACTCACCTAACTCCTGTTAGGCAAATCACAACCACGCTACGACTTTGAGTCCATTGCCCACGCAATTCTCATTGAAAGCGCACGACACAATATAAATGGAATCCAATCCTGAGTTCTTCTATCCAGAGTTATCAAGAACTTCCTTAACCATGCAGACACCTTCTGCACTTTTGTACTTCTGCTTTCAAAGCACACATCGATCACAGGCATCGTAACCCACGATTTCTCACGTATCCCTCTAGGCTAGCCAAATCACACGGTACATTACTGACCCTTATTACTCCATACTTCGTTCCCATGGGCAATCAACATACCCATCTCTAAACCTAAGGTGGAACACAAATAACCTCCAGACATAGCACACCCAGGATACATTGTCTCAGCACAAACCAACCACACTCTCGAATTTATCTATGGTCCCTTCAAACCTCAAGCACCCAGCACGGTTCCCAAACACGATCCCCTGATCTTGAAGATAATGACCAAACCACGAACTTGTGTTACCTTAGGGTTTGCAAAGAAATCTTCAAATGTTTTCTGTGTTCCTTCTCACTCCGAGAGTATATCAAAATGTCATCTATGTATACAATCACGAATTGGTCTGGAAAAGTTTTAAACACTTAATTCATCAGGTCCATAAATACCGCAGGCGCATTCGTTAACCCAAAAGGCATCACCACAAATTCATAATGCCCGTAACGGGTTCTAAAGGCAGTCTTGGGTACGTCTGACTCTCGCACTTTCAATTGATGATATCCTAACCTCAAGTTTATCATTGAGAACACTCTGGTTCCTTGCAATTGGTTGAACAAGTCGTCTATCCTAGGCAAAGGATACTTGTTCTTAACAGTCACCTTATCGTCTATCTTCAACACACAACCTTTACACACACTTTTAATTACTACTCTAGCCTTACGACCATCAAGATTAATACCGCCACCTAAACCTAATGCATCTCTAGGGCTAAACATACCACGTAGACTAAATGCTCCACAGGTATATGCTTACCTATACCAACCCAAACATAACCCTCGTCATACCACAATATACATTTGCATCTTTCCTTCACATGCGTACCACTCACCCAACAATACTTTAACCGTACAGTACTAACTCCTGATTCTAAAATCTCTTACCAACATCACTTAATCCCTTCACACATTCTCTGCCACATAACCGAACCAAAAGCCCACTTTCGCACTTTAATTATTTCATCTTACCTACATTTCACCAAGACACTTGATTCACTCAAAGCCAAATTTACAAAAAAAATCATACCCATTAATTCGTACAGTCTCACTTACGCTTCTACTATTCTCATTCAAACACTTATTCCTTCCCCGTACTCGCACAAGTTGCTTCGCAACTCCACCAGAAACAATAGAATTATATCACCTCGAGAACCGTCATCCTTGTCCTAACCCAAAAACTTAATCCATTCTTGAACCTTCTACACCTTATCTCGTCATCAGGTATAAGCTGGGTGGCATATCATGTCAACTTTGTAAACTTCATCTCAAATTTGCCACAGTCATCCTTCTTTATTCCAGGTCGATGAATTCCTGCTCCTTCTCATGCTTATAGTTTATGGGCTTGTATTATACGCCAAACATTTTCTCAAAACGATCCCAAGTGGTTCTCTAGGGTGCGGGAGGTTCAACTCCTAGCACCAGCATCATCAAGAACCATTCCATAGCTTCCCACCAGTGGTATGTTTCTCTCCTAAACATAAAAGCTACGAAGTCAAACCTATTATCCGCATCTACCCCCAACCTTTCCAGAATATGCACGGCATCCTTCAATCAGTTTTCTACTTTTGCAAGTTTAAGGGTTCCTATGAACTTCTTTGCACCCAGATCCTTAAATTGTTTGATTAAGGGGTTACTGTTCCTCTCAGCTCGCATCGCGATCCAACTCACGTTCTGTTTCGTCAATCTTACGATCACCTCCAACATCCTAGCTATTAGATCAGGTTCCACCGGTCCCACTCGCAGAGATTCTTCTTGTCGTGCCTCATTATACTGGTTCAGGTTGAATGATGCTCCACCTGAGTCTCTCCATGCTCCTTCCAATTGTAAGGAAGCTATAACTTAGGGCTCGACACATGAGTCCAACTTATAGACATAAGGATAAGGACAAACTGTGTACGAAAGGTTTTAATGACACAAGGTTCGTCGCCTTAATCTGATAACCCACTTAGACTTCACAAAATGACATCAACACAAGGCTCCTCTCGAGTCATATCCCCAATCTGATAACTTGCTTGGACTTCGCAAACTGACAACAACACTAGACCCTCCCTGGGTTATCTCCCCAATCTGATAACTTGCTTAGACTTTGCAAACTGACAGTAACACAAGACCCCTCCTGAGCTATCTCCCCAATCTGATAACTTGCTTAGACTTCCAATTAGGACCCTACGTCTACAGAACGCATTTCCCAAATGGACCTCAATGCCAGTCAGTCAAATGCCCAAAGGCAAAGGTATGACAAAACCATGCCTAAACCACACTTCTCAACAGACCGTGATATGACACACTTAACCTACGATCCATCACAGACCACACTCTAACAAGTCTACAGAACCTATAACCTAGGGCTCTGATACCAAAATGTAACACCCTACACCCACAAGGTACTAATCCTACACAAAGGGATAAGATCCCGCCGCAGATCGGCAGCCCAAGAGATAGACAAGGAGTAAACTGAAACAACCACAAATATCTTAATATCAAAAGAGGTAAACTTGAGTCATTAGGGATTCAGCATCCCAAGGCATACATTACTTCTAAAAGGTCAAACAACCTTCAAATCTTATACATGAAGCTTTGCCAACACTAAAACTAAACAAAAAAAGACTGGCCAAAATGATTTCCAACACTAGAACTAAAACTACTTGATGACGCCTATGGTGGACCAATCCTTAGCCGTTCTTGGTATCTGTAACCACAGAGGTTACAGGAGAGCGCACTTAACATTATCATAAATAGAAAAGGCAGTTACTTAGGTAAGGATAATTGAAAACTCTTTCTAAAAATAGTTCATCACATTTTCCACGAAAATATAGAAACTGATGCATTTGCATGAACATAAAAACATCACAAATTATACAAAATCTTCTCAGTATTGCAAATATAAATATGTTCCTGGCATAACTGCCACAAATTTAAAATGCATGACCACTTCTCAAATCTAGACTCAAACCCCAACAATGTCTAAGTAGTCGTCAACCTCACGACCGGGAGTTCCGACAGTACCGTAACCTCAATTCTCATTACACGGATAGCAACATGATGGAATGAGGGCCACTCTCCACCAAGCACGAGTGGTATGTGCTGTCTGAGACTTAGCCCACAATGCCTTTAAGGAAAAAACCCCCGCTTAACGGGAAACCTCCCCTATAGGGATAAATGAAAAATCCATAGTTGGGTAACCTCCCTCATAAAGGGATATAAAAGGACCAAAAACTCTTGTAACTTGACACTTTGGAACAATCACACAACATTAACCATACTTTCATAATAACATCATGCTAGCTCAAAATAGCATAGATAGCATACTTGAATTAAAGACATCATGGCGTTTGAAAATAACAGGTTCATGCAATCATCAAAACTAGCCATAATTCAAAACATGCGCTTCAAAGCATTTTTATGCATCATTTAGATAACTTAAGTTCAAGATAATGGCTAAGCACTCTCACCTTGCATAATATGCATATAAACTAAGCCTTCCCCTGGCAAGCTAAGAAGGACCCCCAGGTTCTACAACCTTCAAGCCTAACAAGCAAAACATGACTCGACCAGGTTCTACAACCTTCGAGCTTAACAAACAAAACACGACTCGACCGTTAACACAGAATCCTCCCCCTTTAGCCGATGAAACTAAAATGATTCGGACCGTTGAATATTTTCATTGGTTTTAGGGACCATGGTTACTTTCTTTTTATGTTTAAGGGATACTACGCGCTTGCCCAAACCTTCACTTGTTTAAAAATTTAACTTAACCATTTATTACTCTCTTCCAAACCATTAAATTCTAAGGTACCGCAGCAACTTGAGGTACTTAGGCTTAGAATTGGATTATGATTTTTGGTGAAGATTTATATTAAAGTAGTCCCTACAACTTTTATGTTTACATACAAAGCCAAAACATAAGGCAAAAGGGTGAATAAGGCATCCCAAGAAAAAATGGTTCAGCACTTTTCTCAAGATTTTTACTAAAAACATGCTTCTGTTGGTCTCGGTTTTGGGGTATCAAATTAAGTCCAAATGAGCCCATTTTTAGTATGTTCTAGTTGAACATGTCCCCTACAAGTTTCATGTTTAGAGCTAAGGGTAGTTGTTTGAAACAATTTAGACTTTTTGGCCATGGTAAAAAGTAGGTTCTGTTAGCCGCCAAAACTCACCAGAGCTGATTTTGGACAGAGGGTATGAAACCGTTTTGGGGTATCATACCAAGGCTTTAAGGTCTGATTTTTGGGTAAACAATACATCAATATGTTAAATAAAAAGTTCATGTAGACCACTTTTGTAATAGAACACTAAAAATAGGGGTTTTGGGGCATATAAAAATATGTGACAGAATATTCCTCGAGGGCTGAAAATCAATAGAGACATTGAAAGGGGTTTTGACATATCAAACCTCAATATTTTGTCCTTATGTTGGGTGGGTAGATGGATATTCATGTTCTCTACAACTTTCATGTTTTGACCAATGTTCGGATCTCATTCTAAACTACCAAATCATGGTGTTGACTGGTCAGAAAATGACACAATTTGGTAAAATTGTAATATCTTGAGTTCCGGTTATGAAAATGAGTTGAAACTAACTTTGGATGATAGATAACACAAAAATATAACTCTGGACCTAAAAATCATGCTTAGATCAATTTTCTACATTGAGTTATGGCATTTCAATTCTCAGGGCAGAAACATCAAAGTTTTAGAAAATCAATCCTCTTAGGGTTTAGGTCCTCTACTTATGCTATGTCAAGTTTTAGTTCTATTTCCTTGCATGCTTGTGTTTCAAACTTAAATATCAAGACTCCAGCACCCTTAGAGATCATCATATAACATACAACAACATCTCATTTCATTCATAATAAAAACAGCCCCTAGGTTTCCAACTACAATGCCTTTTCAATTTGATTTCGGTTCTTGATTTTTAAGGGGCTTAAGGGGTGTGTTGGGGGGGATGTTTTGAGGGATATTAGATACAAGGTTTAGAGATTTTACTTACATATTTTGAGAGATCAAAGAATGGTAGAGGATTGATATGGACTTAGCTTTAAAACCATGGTCTCTAAAGACCCCTTTCTAGGATCCCTCCTTCTTCTTCTTCTTCATTCTTCTCTCAAACCCCCAAGAACACTCAACCCACTCTTTCTCTCTCTATATGCACGAAATTTTGAAGGGGAGAGAGTGGTATTTGGCTTGGTTTAAATAGGCAAAAGCTAGGGGACAAAGGGGAGACAAGAAATTAATTAAGGTACTCTTTTGTTTCCTTTCTTCCTCACACATCACATGGGCTCATTAATGTAGTTCAAGCTTTAAGGGAAAAAAAATCAGATTTTGGGAGGCTAAAATACAGCTAGGGTCAATTTGGGGGGACAAAAATCTAATCCCCCATCAATCAAAGGGTTTGCCTCGATTTTCGTGCCCCTATTGTGTAAGAAAATGCATTAAAAGTTAATTTGATGTATCTTTTTGGTGTCTATTTTTACTGAGACTTTTTATTTTTGTATGATTATGAAAAATATAGTATTTCCATGTACCATCATAATTCCCATAACAATTGATTAAATAGATGTAATCTTTTAAGTCAAATTAAGCTACTTGACTTATTTTGTTGTGTAGAAACTTTAATAATGATTTGTTTGCTTTTGTTAACATATAACACCATATTATTATGTATATTACTTGTTCAACAAGTATTGGATCATCAAAATACTTAACTTAATATCTTTCTCATCATTTTAAGCTAAAAGAAAGCAAAAAGTCACTTTTTGGCACTCTTCCTAAGGTGGTCGGCCACTAAGGGGTATTTTTGTCATTTTTGATGTTATTTTGTCCTTTGTTACTTTATTGTACTTAAATTCTTAATTTATGTTATTCATGTGTCAAAATTTAGATTTTTAAGACTTTTCGAGCTTAACTCTTGTCTCAAGCAACTTGGTCTTATAACCTTGAGTTCTTAATCTCAATATTCGGGTTTTAATATATGCTTGTGTGTTTTCTCCTCTTTCCCGGGTCTTGGGCTCGAAAGGTTAAAGGGTCGGGCCGGTTCTTCTTACCGAACTTAGGTTCGAGATTTCGTTTCTTTTGAGATGCTCTTTCCTTTTTTTTTATTCATATCTTGAGTTCGGGTTATTACAGCATTCATAGCATGTTGGAGTCCATCTTGTATATACCATTGTGGGTTTGAGAATGTTGGAGTTATCATTTATTCGGTTCTAGGTCTAAGGTGTCCTTGGTTACTGATTTTATGAAATGTTTTAGGATATATTCCCTGTGAGCACCCTGGGTGCGTCCCCGGTGTATGGAATTTATTTATGATGGAAATTGTTTGGTACCATGAGTTCGTCGCTAGTATTTTGATATTAGTACTTTAAACTTTAGGTTGACACTAAGCAATAACATCATGACTCTTAAGGTGGGAGCATTGGGTACGTAGATGGATTTGCATCGTTCCCGATCGCATTTGGTAACACAGCCGTATTACACTGGTCCCCACCCCACGCCATTGTGATAAATAAAATAGTAGGGTTATCAAACCCGGTAACGTGGCTATTATTCACAACGAGGCTTGATTGATGGCTAAGTATTCAATTTTGTCCAATGAAGTCTACTTTGGAATTCTCGGCGTGGAATTTCGTTGCTTGGTTGTTTGGATTGTGGAGTATGGTTGGGTTGGGAACTTGCATTGAATTTATCATCACATTCCTTGCATAAATGGTCGCTTCATGTTTATCTACTTACCATGTTAAATCTTTCAAACTTAGCTGTTTCTTTGATATATAAGTGCTTTAAGTGTTGTATGAAATGTGTTGTCGTGAATTTGTGTCGTGAGATTGGTTGGAGAGTTTAGAGTGTTTTCCTCTGGGCTTTAGCTTATGGTTTCATGCCACAGGTGGAGAGGAAGTCTTTGAGGAAGGGATCACTTATGATGAAGGCTATACTGACCAGGGTGAGTTCTCGGAGCAGGCAGATCCTAGTGAAGTTTAGACGAAGAGTCAAATCACTTTTTTGTTTCTTTTTGTTCAGTTTTCGAGTGCTTAGTGTAATTTTTTTGTAATTTCTTTGTAAAACTATAAACGCTTATGTATTTTGGTTAGCATTGAAACCTTAATGTTCAATATTATAATGCATATCTATTTATGAATCGTTAGACTATTCCTTTATTTTATATTTATATATGTCTCAACGTGCCCGGAAGCTAGGGCGTCACAGTTGGTACCAGAGCTTAGGTACCTTCAAACCTTGGGTGGAAAATTACGAGTTCTATAGAATAGAAGCTCTGTAGAGTGTTTGTATTATTTAATTTATCACTTATAGTTCTAATAACTTAAAATCCTTACATTAAGTTTTCCCCCCGATCTTTTCTTTCTTAGGATGACACCCGGTTTGGAACCCAAAGAGGAACCATGGTCAGCACCAAAATCAAAAGACTCAAATCCAAAGGAGATACCCATTGAGGAGCAGGGCGCTATTGACGCTATCCCTTTGGCTTGGATATTCCCAGACCACTAGCAAGCCAACAAGGAGGAAGAGGCAAAAGACGAAGACGACGATAAGGAAGCAGGAGATGACAATGGGTATCATGGAATTTTTGTCTACCAACACATCTATGTGGCCCTTGAAAATCTATCCACAAAGGATAGGAGTGCATTCCCAGTAGTATTGTCTACCAACACATCTATGTGGGGAGGAGAAAGTCATCCTTAGGGCTAGCCCTGTTAAGGTCTCTAAAATTGACATATACTCGGATCCTTCCATCTTTCTTTGGCACTGGCACGATAGTGGTTAGCCACATTGGATACTCTGTGACTATGAGAAATCCAGCGTCGATCTGCTTGGTCACTTTTTCCTTGATCTTTAGAGTCCAATCTAGCCTGATTCTTTTGAGGTTTATCTTAACTGGCTTAGCGTCGGGATAAATGGGGATTTGATGTTGCACGATGTCGAGATCGATTCCGGGCATTTCTTCGTAGGACCATGCAAAAACATCTTTAAATTCTTTCAATAAAATGATTAACTGTTAGGGTTGTGTACTAAAAACTATAAATTTTATTTAGTTTTAGTATTAAATTTTATTTTAATAAAATTAATTTTTCATTTTATGAGAATCTTAATGAGTAATGTATGCAATATCACTTCTTTAATGTTATGCATGGATGTCCTTTATTCTGTACATTATTTAATCTGGTGTGTAGAGTACGGCTTGCACACAGAAGACTAGATTATAGGTTCTTACAGAATATAAGTTGTTGTTCACAGTTTAGATAAAATTGGACAAACCATCGGTATGACTATAACACAGAGTTTTAGTAGGCATGTCTTAATTACAGAAAATAGATAATAGCATTGCCTATTATTTTGACTCGTTGTGCTAATACACTTTGTGTGTATTAAACAGGACCATATTGGGGTAATTAATTTTATACTGACTATATAAATTAATTTACACCCTAAGGTTATAATGAGTGCGTAGGTTCTTAATCCTGAAATAATTATTATTTGTGTATATTTAATATTTGCTGTTTCGATTCATTAGAGGGTGCAACCTTTTATGGGTCTATAGTCCCGGTGAGTTGGATAACAGTATTAATTATATGGTGAATATTAATTATTGACGGAATCCATGTCTTGATTGTTCGAGATTGACGATACCCCCTTAAGAAAGCTTATAAGTTTTGATCGGGCCAAACCCAGCAGGTGAATTTGATTATCTACCAGTCAAATAAGTTAAGCAGAATGGCTTAAGAAATTTTAAAGATGCCGATTATATTAAATTGTCACTAATTAAATTTAATTGACGGATATTGGGAATCTTAACGTGGGGAGATGAGTTAAGCATTTAATAACAGTAGCTCAATGCAAATTGGTGTTGATATATGGCTAAGAGTGCAGTTACAGTTTTAGTGGTGTGAACTGTAATTTAGTGTTTTATGAAAATTGCAGAAACCGCTGCAAGATTTTTATAATTATAGAAATCGCTGAGAGGATTGCATATTTGCAAAAACCGATGGATAGGAATCTAGGTTTTACTAGAAATTTATGTCAAAATTACTCCACAGGTCCCTGTTGTAGCCCTATAAATATGCGGGTATGCTGAACCAAATTCATAAGTTATCTTCCAAGACTAAGGTTGTCTTGGTTCTGCCGGTAGCAGTTCTTGAATGATCGTAGCCCATACTACGTTCAGGAATCGCATCGAAAATACAGTAGAAGGTCTGACCAGAGCTTCAACTCGAGAAATCAAAGTTCGTAGTTAGAGAATCGACCAAAAGGTATTCAACTGAATTAACTGTGGTGACACAAATTTTATTTTTGATTGTTCGACATCAAAAAGTTTTTGTCTAGAGCCTGTTTTGATGATTGCCCATTCAGTTTTATTTTTTTGAAAAAATCATTTATAAATCAATAATCTTGACAGTTTGCCTCCAACATTAATTGCTTACGTACTTCTAAAGATAGCGTAGAACCGATCTGAACCATCTATAAGTCCTTTTCATTATTAAGATTTATTGAAACAGTTTCTTCCATTACTGGTTTAACTCGCATTTCTTATTCCTTTTCAGTTAAAAATTTTAATTGTTAGAGGATATCCCTTTCGAATTCATTAAAATTTTTAAAATCCACTTAAGATATTTGAGGTACAACAAAGTAAGAAAAATTCGAATTCATTTCATTGATCTCAAAAGGGATAACATCCTGGGACTCAAACTCGAAACAAAAAGAAGAACCTGGGATGCTAATAGGTCAATTTTCGTCAAACTTACCATTACAGGAACTGCTTATAGACTCAAACATGGCAGACTTATTGGACTTGAACTCCAACTTTCTACATTATACACATAAAAAAACTCAAAAGACCGACTTTTATATACTTCATTAGTAACATCCATAATGAATTCAGTGTAATTCGCAGGCTCGTTGACATCCATCATCAGCACATCTTTGTCCTTTTCATTTCCTATACACATTTTGTCCATCTCTTCATCGAAGAAAGAACCCAGATCTCCCTACTCATAGTAGTCTACCCAATCAACCGGTTTCTTTTCGGTGAATCTCATCTATCATATTTTCTTTTCTTCCTCACTATCGGACAATTGATGACTGAAGAAGATTTCTAGTCTTAGTAACTTCTGATTAGTGTCTTCTTCAATCTAGGGTTCCAAAAATCCACAATAAGGAAAGTTATCTCCTTCCTTGATGAAGCACTCATTCAACGTCGGCCTATATTTTCCAATCTTTGAACCTTCCAATTCTAGCTTGTAAACCCATATCTTTGATGGTTGTAACAAATAGGGATTGGCATCGTAATCCCTTACAAGTTCTTACTAAGTCACATCCTCGAAAAAAAGAACATCCCCTTCATCATTACTACTACTTTCAGATTCACATAGTTATCTTCCTCATTCCTTCGTACTTGGACAGCCTTGGTTTTGTCAAAATCAAATCTGCTTAGGAGGTCTTCTTTCCCGTGTTGAATTTTGAGGAGCAGGTGGTGTCATTGAGAGGGGCCAGCATGTCAGTTTCTCTTAGAATAGTAATAGTCACCCCTTCTTTTATCAATATGACCTTCTGATGTAGGGTCGATGGTACTGCTCTTACTATTGGATCATGCAACCATGACCTTCCTAGTAGTAAGTTGAATGAAGCTGGCACGTCGAGAATATAAAACTCTACTTCACTCTCCAGTGGTCCAACTATCACATCAAAAGTTATGAAAGCCAACGCATTCCTTCGGGTGTTGTCATATGCTGGTATTCCTTGTGCACTTGGCTTAAAATCTTTCATTTTCAATCCTTAGAAATAAGTTATACGTAGCGAGCATACATTGAGTGCAGAATCATTGTCAATTAAAACGACTGGTACCCACCTTTTCAAACATTTAACTGTTAAAGATAACGGCTTATTGTGAGATGGTCCTTCTGGTGGAAAATCTTTGTTACTAAAAGAAGTCACGTTTGGCTATTTATCCGATACTAACATTCCAACCAATTGATCGGGAGAAACATCAATTGGGATATCCACTTTGTTCAATGCCTTTAACACGGCTTGCGTGTGTTTGTGAGAAGCCACCGGTAACCCCCAGATAATGACATTTGCCTGTTCTTAATTGTTTCAACACCTCATCCTCCTCTTCATCATCTCATTTCTCTTCTTGCTTCCTCGACTCTTCTACCCCACTACTTGGTTGCCCTTCTTCTAACTGAGGAAGCTTGAAGTGTCTCCCACTCCTTGTTAAGTGTTCTACCAGTTCCTCTAGTTGCCACAATCCTTTAAACTGGTCAGTTACCTACTTAACTTCTGTCACTGAGTGCTTTCTTCCTTGGAAAACCTAAAAGTCTTTTACTCTTTCCTTATCTCAGTTGTCTTCCCACTGAATTATTCCTATTGCCCTTGTGCTATCCGTCTCTTCAACCCCCAAAGGTCTTTTTCTATTCCCATTGCATTTCGTGCAAACCAGCAGGATTCCTCATTAACACAGATTTCCAACTCAAAAAGTTAAGGAAGCCTAATCCTGTCAAAAGGATCTTCGTAACCGAATGGCAGGAGGGGTACCCAAGGTTCTCCAATTGGCCAGTATCCTCCATCATCATATGGTTCCTCTATCATTGGGTGTCATTCTAGAACATCTTCCTCTCAATCGTTGAATGCTTCCATGTCCATAAGCCCTTCTTCCAATTCTTAAGATCCTACAAGTTGTTCTCCTCCACATATAAGATCTCATCCACATCAAGAAAGCATGAAACTAGTCTCTTGGGTGAAGGAGTTTCAAATTTTGGCTCATGCAGAGGAATGATGTAGACCGAAGGATTACGCATGAAAGTTTTGGTATCCAAGAAGTTCACTTGAGGTAAACTTTTTCCTTCCTTTTCCTAATCTTTCCCAGTTTCAATTTGATTTTCATTGACTGGTGCTTTCCCAACCTATCTAATCTCATTATCATCAATCTCTTTTCCTTTTGACGACTTTCTCGTTACTGATGCCTCTACTTCCAAATCCTCAGCCCTTGAACTCAGTTCAGCCTCACCATACCATGCCACATCATTACTTGAAGTGGTCGAAACATGCCATTTAATTTCTATACTTGCCTCTTCGAGCTCCTCGAGAGCTTCAAGGTGCTTCAGTTCATTTCAAAGATCTTTAACATCATCATCCTCCTCGTTATCTCTATCAAAGGAAGAGAAGTCCTGTTCTTCATGGATAATAAAGATCGGCAAGTCATCAAAATAATCATCTAAAAGTTCTTCAACAAAGTTATTAATTAACAACACATCGTGAACAGATGGCATGTGCGAATGTTTTTTGGGTGAGGAAGGATGCACTGGATATCTATTATTTTTAGAAAAATGCCCTTTTCTTTTCAAACAAAAAGTCTAAGATATCTGATCATCCTTTTTGAAAAATGGAGTCGCCACTTGATTTTTGAGAAAAATCAAGAAAAACAAAAAAAAAGCTGCAGGTCTTTTAAAAACGTAACCAGAGAAAAAAGGATTCGTGGGCTAAGATACGAAAAGAGAAGGTGTTAGGCACCATTTTTGCCCAACCGCGAGGTTGGCCTCTACTTTGTCAATATTGATTCTTGTTGTAAACTTTTTAAAGGTAATATATACAGAACGTGAGGTTAAAGAGAGTTCAAACAAAAGTAATCAATGAAACAAAATCCTAACTATGATTCCTAAGGTTATATAACTTGGTTGTTATTTATAGATATGCCACACGTATCATTTGAGCAAAGCGAAGTGAAAAGCATGCGAATAAGCGATAAAACAAGCAAATAAAGGTCTATGGGTCATGCAACAATATATCTGTCCCTAACATGCTATGATCAGGCTGTACAAAATAAATAGAGGAGACTACAACATCGTATTTAAGCTATTAGACATGTAGAAAACTCATGGCCATAGCAACTAATGTTGCGGCCATGACAGAAAGAGTCACAAAACATGCAGTCGTGACAAATATAAGGTTACCGCAAAGAATATAATGAAAAAGCTCACGATTGTGACAAATAAAAGTCGCGGTCATGGTTTTTAGGGGTACATAAAGGGTATATACATGGCACAAGGCTTGAAACAGGCTCAAATAAATAGGATATGCAGAATAATGACCATAATCTATTGGTTTTAGGTTAGATCTGCCATCCTTCATCCTCTATATAAACAATAACTTTAAACTGAATATACATGAGATAAAAAATAATCTACAGAATGCTTAAAACACATTTTCATGTCACTGGCCTCACAAAACCTCACGGCCGTAGCAAAAGGATGTCGCAGTTGTAACAAATATGAAAGAAAAAGATGTGGCTGTCATGTTTGTAGATCTACAAAAGAGGGAGAAATAAGGTATGCAGGATAGAGACCATGACCCACTTAGTCTAGGCCAGATCTACCATCTATTTCCCCTAAAAAACATAGATTATGATACAGAAAAGAGAATATGCTAAACAGAATAATAAAAGGAGATAAAACCTTAAAATAAACATATAACAGAGAGTTTTGAAGAGAGTTTCGATGTTTTGGCCTTGAAAACAATGTCATGGCCTTAACAAAAGGATGTGGCGGTCGCGAGCAAAGAAGGCATAAATTTACTGGCTCTTATAAAAAGTGCACAGCCGTGACTGTGGGTTTCACAAAACATATGGCCGTGACATAATAAGGTCGTGGCTGTTATGTTCTAGAACCTCATAATACTTTTTGATGTACTCAGTGTGCTCATGAGTATCTAAACAGAATGTAAATAAACGTAAATATACAAAATAAAGGGCTATAAATATACTATTAGTAATGAAAAAGTTGAAGGAAACAAATGCTCACATTGGAATGGATGATAATAAGCAATAAAAACAATTGAAACCTTATCTAAGACATCCTCAAGGGAAGAAGATGAGGGTTTAAGAAGAGTTGTGGGTCCCTAAGGTTACGTCGTGTGAATATCTACCTCGAATGGCCCTTCGAGTGTGAGAATGGACTATCTCCAAGTCAATACGATCGTCAACGACCCCTCCAATGCAAGAAAGAACACGAACAAGGGTTGGGAAGTATGGAAGGGATAGGAGAGTATAGGGTGGGGGAGTAGTTGGGCAGAGTTTTAGTATTCAGGTCTTGTTTCTCTCTTCTTCTGCTTGGAATTGCCGCCTATTTATAGACAAAGTGGGCAACACAGACCCCTTTTGGGATGCTGTCACCTGTCAAAAAAGGGATAATAGTGACAGTCGCTACCCTTTTTACTTTTATACAGTGATAGTCGCTACCTTTATGGTGATGAAAAGGACAGCTGCGATTTTTGAAAGTCGCGGTCTGGATAAACAAATGAAGGCCGTGATGAAGGAAGTCACGGCTTGGTTTAGGGTTTTCAAAAATGGTACGGCCGTGAGAGTAAGGACACGGCCTGTTCTAATGTTTTCAAAAAGGTGGTGGCCGCAAGGATGGGAATATCACAGCCTGAAGGGTTTTTAGGGTTTTGGGGTTTTGAGCTATATTTGTGATTTTGCTTCTTTAGGAGTATCTTTGAGCACAATTCTCATACTTTTGTAATTGGAGCGCATTCGAGACAGGTGCCTAAGACTTTAGGATGTCTACAGTTGCCCCTCTTTGATAGAGTTTGCAACAACTTATGGTGCAAGTAAATGTCAAAGCTCTAGAGACAAATTGATTGAACAAGCCGTCAATCTTACGCACAAACAAAACATGTAGAAGAGCATTGTCGAACCTAAATTTTATCTAGCTTTCTACGTACCCCCATTGTTAGATGTCAGATCGGTCGTAGTTCGTGGGGCAATGCATATGATGTAAATAGGCTAGTCATGATACATGACTGGTATGGTGCAATACAAATAGGTACGATGCGAGAAAATTTTAAGGTCACAACAAAGATCAGGGAATCATCAATCAATTTTAGGTCGTGAAGGAACCAATGAGGCTAAAGGTAGTTTAGGGTCATGCGTGGACCGATAAGTTAGTTTAAAGATCAAAAGGAGGACCGGCGGGTCACTTTAAGGTCATGAGGGGGACCGAACCCTTAGGGAGAGCAAGTTTAGGTCATGCAAGGGTCGGTAGGTCAGTTTAAGGTCATGGGGAGGACCGATCGTTTGAGGGGTAATTTTAGGTCATGCAAGGACCGAGAAGTCAGTTTAAGGTCATGCGAGGACCGGTGAGTTAGTTTAAGACTATGAGGAGGACCGATCATTTGAGGACCAATTTTAGGTTATGTGAGGACTGGGGAGTCAGTTTAAGGTCGTGACAAGGATTAGAGGGATCGAATATCAATTTAGGGTCTTGAAAGGACCAATAAGTCAATTTTAGGTCGTGACAAGGACCAAAAGGCTTGAATATCAGTTTAGGGTCTTAAGAGGATCGGTAAGTTAATCTTCGGTTATGATAAGGACCGGAGGGGTTTGAATATCAGTTTAGGGTCTTGAAAGGACTGGTAAATCAATTTTAGGTCATGATAAGGACCGGAGGGGTTTTCGAAGGGGCATCTTTAGAACATAAAGAGGGGCTAAAAGAGCTTTTGATTTGTTCAAAACCCACACAATGGTAGCTCAAAGGTTCATAAAGGTGGAGACATAAAAACATAGCGGTCGTTACTTTTGGAAGTGGCGGCCTGCATTATTGTGCCCTAGGAATGGGGCGGCCTGCTCATAAAGGTCACGGTCGTGAGAAACTTTTGAGAAAAAGCTACAACAGTGGAAAAAAAAGTTACAACCTTGGTCAAGTTATTTCGACCGTAAGATTTAATGCCTTCAGATCTAACGGCCGCGAGGTTAGTAGCAGAACAAAGGTTTGTGACAGGTTCAAAAACGACTCATTCGCGCGAATCACAAATGGCTCTCTCTTCTCTCCTCTACTCTCTCTTTCTCTCTTGGCTATTGCTTTCACTCTCTCTCAAGCTCTCTTTCGTCTCTTGCTCTCTCTCTCTCGCCCTCTCGCTCTCTGTCTCTACCAAAGATGTTTCTCTCCTCTCTCTTCTCGCTCATGTTTTCGATTCTCATGGACGGTCTTGGCTTTAGGTTTGTTGGGGAGGAGGGTGGCGATGTCGGTGGAGGTAGTAGTGATACGGGTGTGGCTGACGGCCAAGGAGGAAGCGGCATTGGCCAAGGAGGAGGCGACGCCGGCCAAGGAGGAGGCAACGCTGGCCATGTAGAAGGTGACAGTGGCGAGGGCGTGGCCGTGGTTGGTGCAGGTGACGGTGGCATAGCTGGGGCAGTTGACGAGGACCTACTCGAGGGAGGTATGCTGAGAATGCCGAAACATTTCGACCCTACCACCTACATTCCTCTTTTTCACCGGATGCGAAAGCCGACAATGAAAAGGTTCACTCTCCTGGACGTGATCGCAGAGCACGAGATTCTCCTCTGCCATCGCGAGGATCACCTCTCGGTCATGAACCTAGAGGTACATCCGAAACTTGAATTTTTAAATGTTTCATAGATGCACTTATTGAAAATCATTTGAACTCGGTTATTTAGTCATCTTGATTGATATCGCATTTGAGTTGAATTTTTGAATTGGTATTTGGACACTTGACTTGGATTGGACGAATGAATTGATATTGACGATTGTATTTGAGGCTTGAACTTGGTTTGGATAAACCCTGTCTTGGATTGGAAAAGCTTGATGAACTTTAGGCTTGGACAATGCGAACCTTGAACTAGGATGAGATTTCTAGATTTTGAACTTGGATAAAAATGAACTTGAATCTTGAATTTTGAATTATCCTTGGATTTGGGTGAAACGAGCTTTGAATTCGAATTAAATGAATCTTTAAACTCGGGTAAAGAGAAGATCTCAGGTTGAACTTTGAACTTGGGTTTGAAAAATGATCTTTTGGATTGAGTTTTGAACTTAGGTTTGAAAGATGGGTTTTGGATTGAATTTTGAACTTGAATTGAAAAAATGTCTTTTTGATTGAATTGTGGACTTAGATTTCTAGGTTTGGGTTAGATTGGATTTTTAATGGAAATGGGGTTGAAATTGAGTTTGACTTTTGAGTTACGTTACATTTTGTAAATGGGGCTCATTTCAATTGAATTTGAGATAGAAATCATTTTAAAATTTTAGATAAGACGTAATTTCACTTTGCGTTAAATGGATTTGAGTTACAAATAAAACAAGTCTTGGGTAAGGATTGACTTTGAATAGAAACTATGTTGGGTCGTGGGTTTGGAATGTGTTTGGGTCAAATTCAAGAGTTAGGTTAGTTGGATTTTGAAAGTGGAATTGAACTTTAAAAGTTTGGATTTTGAATCGAAATGGATTTTGTGGAACTGGGATTGAACTAGTTAGTTCTCATATCGGGATGGTTTAGGTTTTTGTTTTGAATTGAACTAGGTTCGAGCAGAGTTGAATTTTAGGTTGAACTTTTGATTTGAGTTTGGATTCTTATTGTTCAAAGATTAAGCTTGACTCGAAATTGCGTGAAGTAAATCATTAGAGTTGAGTTTTGTTTTTGTTTGAAACAATTTTAGTTTTAATGGTGTTTTCAAATTTGAAATGAATTGAATCACGTCATCATCTTAAAAACAAATTTCAGACAGGTTGGAAGTTGAATTTTGGGGCGAAATTTGGGTTATCTAGGGTTGTTTTGGGATCTATTTGTCGGATTTTTCATTTTGATCATTGTTTATTTGTTTCAACTATCTTGTCGTATATTTCGTTGTTGTTTCTGTCATTATTCCTGTTTACTAATTCATTTGTCTTGTTTTTGTTTCAGGGGAGGCTTCGTATTTGAGGTTTTGGCGGATCCTCGGACGTTTTGGAGTGGTATATGGCGCTCCCTCCTCGCAGCAGAGAGATTGTCGATCGGGCAGGTTTCGGCAGCTTTATCACCACGATGGAGTGGACTAGCAATGACCGGGTCACCCTCACATTCTTGACTGAGAGATGGTGGGACACCACCAACACTTTCCATCTGCTTACCTTTGAGGTTACACTCACTCCTCTTGATTTCTCTCTTATCACCGCGATCTGGGTGGGCGGCGACTCGATCCCTTTTGATCCTGACATCAGCCAAAGCCCTGCGGCTCTTATGCACTTTCTTGGTCACGTGCCTCCTTCCATCGACAAAGGGAGTGTCACGCCCCAAACTCCGGGTCTCGTGAAATGCCCATAAACAACCATATAAAACACCCAACACGATATTTACTTAGAATTTAAACCATACATGCATTTAATATATCTGTAAAAAAGGTTACATTACACGGTCCCAACACCGAAAAGCATGTAAACGTACATGGTCAAAAGAACAAAAAGAAGACCATCAATCTCCCGCCTCAACCAGCAACCCTTAATAATCGATTCTCACAAGCCTTAATAACCGTTCTAACATAGAGATAAAGATCCCTACTCAAACACACATCCATAGGATAAAACCGTATACCACGGGATAATACTGCACACCGCGGGATAAAATCATATACCACGGGATAATACCTCAGACCACGGGATAATACCGCACACCACGGGATAACACCGAATACTACGGGATAACAACGAATCAACAAATGCATAAATAAAACTAATCAGAGTTCTATAAGCATAAAAGCACGTATAACCATGACATTCTACATAACGACGCTACATAACCCGGCACGACATCACATGCCATTCACTCGTCATCCGCTCACTTGAATGACCCGTTTACTCACCGGGATAATCGACGATGCAGAACACCAAGACCTAACCCGGAGAACAACACCTGAATCTCCCATAAAATGGTTCTCACCAGAAGCCATCTTTAAAACAAACAATGGACCCATACGTCCCGCACCCATGATACACCAACCATCACGCATACAACCGTGCCTCAACACCCGCATGACATGACCAACACCCTCTCTGTGACTTCAATTGAATGGACCCCATAATTCACCCAGTTTTAACCGATAGAAACACACACGATTACACGTAGAACCCTTATAAGACATGAGATTCTAGGATCCTACCTCGTTGAGTTAAAAACTTGATGCCTCGATCCACGTGTAAAATCAAACTTTGCTGGAATGAAATTCTGTTTGGATGAACGCGTAGCCCACAGTGCCAATTGTAAGGATCCGCTGTTGGATCATTGAAAATCGAGTCCTGGACCCCCGAGAAGTTAGAGAAAAAGTATAGAGAAAAAAAGAAAACTTAGCTGAGAATTTTTGAAAATATCTTTTGAAAATATCTAACGTTAGATATTTATAGGCCACAAAAATAAGTCTTTTTTTTTAAACCCGCGCCACACCGACCGACGGCCCCGGGAACCATCTCGCATGCATACCTAAACCCGAACATGCATAAAAACACGTATGAACATGCTGAGACAAAAATAGTAAACACGCGTCGAAAAATGCCGAAAAATAAAAACAGGTAAGCGTCTCATAACTCTACCCCCCTTAAAGGAATGTCATCCCCGACATTCAGCACAAGGTTAAAAGAAAATAACCACGTTGATCGCAATCGACACAAGAATAAGAGATGGTCAGCCACACCATTCCTAGGATATAGTCAAACAAGGTCAAACATCCTAAACAATGGCCAACTATCTCAAAGACATGGGATCTACAAGTCACCCCAACCTCACAACCTCACAAACTGCTATCTCAACATAGTACACCACCGCGGAGTCCATCATCAACCCCCAACAGATGAAATGAAGAAACTGGCCCAAAGCCTGCATACTTAGAAAGTACCTCTACGCACTGGAGAAGTATCTATATCATTCGACACGACCGGTGCCCTGGAAGAACTGGGAGCTGTAAGTGCATACACTCGGCCCTGTGTCATTCTGGTCTGTCCACCATAACCTAGCACTCTCGGCTACCGCACTAACTGAACTGAAGCACCCCCACCTGCAATCTGAGAAGTCTAAACTGCGGGATGCTCCTGTCGATCCTACACAAATGAACCCTCTGGTGTGCCTACTGTGCTCGGTGCACTCTCTCTTTGGGGACAGTTCTTACGAATATGTCCACTCTAACCACATCTAAAACAAATCGGTGGCGCTCTCCCCTGTAACTGATCTGGCATGGGACTCTAGAACTGCCTCAACTACAGATCCCGGTACTGCCTTGGCTGTGGACAATATGCCACACGATGTCCTGGCTGTCCACACTGATAACATCTAGCCTCCCTTTGCTTTGGCCTCCCCAACGAAGCCACTGATGGTGATGGTGCAGAAAATTGCTGTGGTAATCTAGATGGATGGAAACTAAGGCCAGAGGACTTCTGCCTCTTACCGGAACGCACACCAGATGTGCCTCTGTCCCACCCTATGGTGTCTTGGCCTCCCTAGAAGCTCGAATCTCTGCTAAAGTATTCTCAATCCTCGCTACTGCCTCCACCAGCTCTGTAAACACACGCAGCCCCATGCCAGCCACTCTCTTTCTGATCGCGGGCCTAAAACCCCACTCAAATTGCCTTGACCTCAGCTCGTCGGTTGCCACTAACTCTGGTGCAAAACGAGATATGCTAGTAAAATTGGCCTCATACTGCATAACACCCATCGCTCCCAGGGTGAGAGTATAGAACTCCTCTCTATACAAGTCTCTGGATGAAGCAGGAAAATATTTCTCTAGAAAAACCCCTGGGAACGCTGCCCATGTGACCCCCACAGTATTTCTGGCATACTTCCACCACTTGTGAGCATCACCCCTCAACTGAAACATGGCAAAGGAAACCCGCAACTCATCTTTAGCTATCTGCAGTGTGTCAAGGATCCAAGTCATCAGCTCCAACCACTCTGTAGCCACTGTAGGATCAGGGTCCTAAGCAAAAGTAGGAGGATCCATATGCCTGAACTCTCGTATCACCACTGTAGCCCTCGACTCAGGCACTCCCTCTCTAACAATCTCATCTCTAGTTACCTCAACCAGTTGCTGGATAGAACCAACCAGCACACGCAGCATCTCAGTCTCATCCATCAGTCTCTGGGGAGCATTTGCATCCCCAGCATTAGGGATAAGCGCATCTCCTTGGCCAAGACCACGGCCACGGCCTCGACCATGGCCTCGCCCTCTCCGCGCTGACATCACGTCTACATGAAAGAAACACAAAAGATAAGCTGCAGCATATAGTATAAACATAAGCATGCGAACACGTAGTTACATAGGTTCAAGCTAAACGTACTCCACATACCGAGGAGAACCGACAAGAATGACGTGTCAATTTAGATAACCTACTTAGATTCCCTGCTAGAAATCACGTAAGCTAAACGCGTTTCTAACTTAGCTCCCAAGTTTGTTAAGCCAATTGCCCAAAGGCAAGACTAATCACTCCTAAGGTTCAACCCCCATGCTCACATGTACATAACATTCACACATTTAACATGCTAACACGTTCATGTTACCAAAACATCTAAAAACATATAGTCAAGTACACGCAATCAACCTCACACGGTGATGCACCCTCTTTCCACGGCTCTTAAGTATTCGAACCCAGAGCTCTGATACCATTCTGTCACGCTCCAAACTCTGGGTCACGTGAAATGTCCATAAACAACCATATAAAACACCCAACCCGATATTTACTCAGAATTTAAACCATACATGCATTTAATTTATCCGCAAAAAAGGCTACATTACATAGTCCCAACATCGAAAAACATGTAAACGTACATGGTCAAAAGAATAAAAAGAAAACCATCAATCTTCTGCCTCAATTGGTAACCCCGAATCAACCCACACGATCGGTACCTGAATAACATTTCAAATCCCACACCGTGAGCCAAAGCTCAGCAGAAACTAGGCAGGCATGCAATATAAATAAAACATGCTCAGAAAATGAGGTGCAGTTTTTGACTCACATGAGCCATAAAAATAGTTTTATATCTAAACTCATACGAGCACCAGAAGAAAATAGTTGAAAAACAGTTTTATAGAAGAACTCCCAAGAGTCTTAAAGAAAACAGCTTTGTATCACGACTCATCAGAGCTTAAAAAATAACTTCATATATAGATATAGTACAATGCTTCACCAGCAAAGATAGGCTCATACGAGCCACAACTCCCACGAGTCCCACATGCAACACAAAATTGACTCTCACATGCCTTAATAACCATCCTAATACAGAGATAAAGATCCCTGCTCAAACACACATCCACGTGATAAAATCGTATACCACGGGATAAAACCGCATACCACGAGATACTACCGCACATCAGGAGATAAAATCGTATACAATGGGATAAAACCGCACACCACGAGATAACACCGAACACTGCGGGATAACATTGAACACTACTGAATAACACCGAATCAACATATGCATAAACAAAACTAATTAGAGTTCTATATGTTAGGAATGTATACTGAAAAGCCATGCTTTTTAGGTCTTTTATTCTTGATCCCTGGCATATTAATGAGAAACATT
>JAUMHN010138630.1:0-23337 GCA_032360265.1 Heliamphora ciliata
GCCGATTAAATTAAATTGTTAGTAATTAAATTTAATTGGCGGGTATCGAGAATCTTAACGTGGGAAGAAATGGTAAGTATTTAATAACAGAAACTCAATGCAAGAAGGTCTTGAGATTATGAGTCAGAGTGCAATTATAGTTCTTTAGTGGTGTGAACTATAATTTAGTATTTTATGAAAATTGCAGAAACCTCTGTTGGTTTTCTATAATTCCAGAAATTGCTAATAGGTATCTATGTTGCACTGGAAGTCTTACTCACAATTACTCTCCAGGTCACTACTGTAGCCCTATAAGTATGCGGGTAGGCTGAACCAGTTTCATAACTTGTCTTCTAAGACTGAAGCTGTCTTAGTTCTGCCGGTACGTGTTCTCGGAGGATTATAGCCCACACTATATCTAGGAATCGCATAAGGTAATATAGTAGAAAATCTGACAGGAATTTCAACTCGGATTCAAATCGAAGTTGAAGATTCGACCGGTAAAAAGATATTCTTCTAAATTAACTTCGGATGCACGGATTTTATTTTGATCATTCGTCATCAAAAGTTTTGTCTGGAGCCCATTTTGGTGTTTGCTCGTCCAGTTAATTTTTTTTGTTAATCGTTTGCAACAATAAAGACCTTGACAGTCTTGCCTCAAACAGTGTGTCCATTTTCATCTAAATTGTGAATATAAAACTTATATTCTGCAAGAACCTAAAATCTGATCTTCTGTGTGCAAGTTATACTCTACACACCAGATTAAATACTATACAGAATATTAAACATCCATACATAATAAAGAAATGATATACATACATTACTCATAAAGATTCTCACAAAATAAAAAATTAATTTTATTAAAATAAAATTAAATACTAAAAACATTGTTTTTTGTATACCAATCCTAACAGTTGAGCCCGGAACATATTTCTGTTTGCCGTACTGAGAAGATTTTGTATAATCTATGATGCTTTCATGTTCAAGCAAATGCATCAGTTTCTATGTTTTCTTGAAAAATGTGATGAACTATTTTTAGAAAGTGTTTTTAGTTATCCTTAACTAAGTAACTGTCTTTTCTATTCATGATAATGCTAAGTGCGCTCTTTCGTAACCTCTGTGGTTGTAGATACTAGGAACAGCTAGGAGTTGGTCCACCACCGGCGTCGTCGGGTAGTTTTGGATTTGGTGTTTGGAATCATTTTGGTCCAGTTTTCTTTTGTTTAGTTTTTTAGTTTTGGCAGAGTTTCATGTATAAGACCTGAAGGTATTTGATGTTTCAGAAGTAATGTATGCTCTTGGGATGGCGAATCCCTAGTGACTCATGTTTTTCGCTTTTGACCTTAAGTGTTGTGGTTGTTTAGAAGTTCTTGTTTGGTCTCTTAATATCATTATCTCTTATCTTTCTCTTTAAGTCGTCGATTTATGGTGGGATCACATCCCTCTGTACAGGTTTAGTGCCTTGCGAAAGCAGGGTATTACAAAAGGGACTAGAGCATTTTTTTCCACCATTTGACATATTGTATGGTGGCAAGGTTGTCATATGAATTTGGTAGAACCACAAGTCTGGCTTGGCTGCCTAATCTCGTGTAAGATAGCCAAAATTGTACAATTTCTTTTAAAGTACCGTTACATATGGATTTCTTCGGTCTTTCAAGAATATCTTGATAAAAATTAAACTGTCGTGCGAACCTGTGGGTGACGCCCTGGTTTTCGAGCACGTCAGAACATACATAAATATAAAGTAAGACGTATTCTAGCAATTCATTCATAGATATGCATTATAATATTACATCATTAAAGTTTTAACGCTAGCCCTAAATATATATAAGCGTTTACAGTTTCATAAGAAATTACAAAATTACAATGATCGCTCAGAAACTGAACAAAAGAAACAAAAAGATAACTTGACTTCTCATCTAAGCTTCATTGGGATCCACCTGCTCCGGAAACTCACCCTAATTGTTATATCCTTCTTCGTTGGGTGTCTGCTCTTCAAAAACTTCATCCTTCACACATGTGGCACAAATGCCATAAGCCAAAACCCAGAAAAAAATACTCCAACTCTCTAACCAATCTCATGGTACAAATTTACCACAATACAATTCATACAACACTTAAAAACATTTATATGTTAAGAAGACAAGAAAATTTGAAATATATATTATGGTAGACCGGTAAATGTAAAAACAACTAATCATGCACGAGGTGTAACGATAAACATGATGCAATGTGAATGCCTAACCCAAGATATACCAAGATTAGAACATGAATTCTACGCCGAAAATTACAAGAGTAAACATGTAGGCATTTAATCACCAAAGCCATCATCAGGCCTCATTGAGAATAGTAAATGCATCGCCAGGTTTCATGCTACAACTGTTTTACTCAATGGCACTGGCGTGGGGACAAGTCACATTCTCCGAACCAACCAAAAACCAACGATCAATTAATATATATATATATATATATATATATATCATCTCACCTTAAGATACAAGATGCCCGCGTTGGTGTCAACCCAAAGTCTAAGTTACGAAAGTCAAAATGCTAGTGACGAACCCATGGTGCCTAACAATTTCCATCATAAACAATTTTCATGCACCGAGGACGTACCTAGGGTGTACACAAGGAATACATCCCAAAATATTTTTATAAAACTGGCAACCAGAGACGCCCTAGATTTAGAACCGAAGAAATGATAACTCTAACATTTCCAAACCCACAACGGTATACACAAGATGGACTCCAACATGCCATGAATGCAATGATGACAATGCCCAAGATGGTACAACATATAGCTCAAAGTACAACTACTTATAATATGGCATAACATTAAGCATGGCAATGTACAACCTAACGTAGCATAAGGTACAATAAATTAAAGCATGGAGTACAACTTTCAAAACATGATTCAATTCTCATGGCATGGTCATTTTTCATCACATATTTACATTACAGAATTACTCATCTAATTTAAATCAAATAAAACATATAAATTAAGGCACACAACATAAACATGCTTCATCATACATTTAACCAATTATTAATCAACTTCTAATAACTTATTTGTATACTACAGCAGGATTTTGAGGTAACTAGATTTTGATCTAGGTTCTGGTTTTTGGCCACATTATAGATAAAACTATACTCTACAACTCTCATGTTGAACATTAAGACCCCATCTTAAGGAAACTAAGGGATATAGCCCTCACAAGTGAAAATAGTTCAGCATTATGTAGAAATTTTACTAAAAAAGGGTCTTTGTTGGTCTCGGTTTTGAGGTATCAAATCAGGTCTTACTACGCTCAATTTTGGTTATGTTCTAGTTCAATATGTCCCCTACAAATCTCATGAATAGTACTCAGGGTAGTTCTTAAGCAAATGTTAGAGAAATAAGCCATTTTAGAAAATATGTTTAGGAGGTGTCAAACACTTGGCAGAGTTGGTTTTTAACAAAGAGTTTAAAAATCATTTTGGGTATCATACAGAGGCTTTTGGATCTAATTTTTGGACAAAAACTAGATTAACATGTCACCAATATTTTTCATGAAAACCACCTTTGAATAAGATCACTAAAAATAGACGTTTTAGGTTGTACAAAAATGTATGACAGAAGGTTTTGTAAATCACTGAACATAAACAAAGACTTTCAATGGCTATTTGACCATTCCAAATTCAATATCTAGGGCTCCATTTTGGTGGGTAGCTAGATAAACATATTGGCTACAAATTTCATGAAAAAACCTAAGCTCCGTTCACGTTTGAAAATGAGGGTTTTAGCTCTGCAATACAGACTGGTCTGAAAATGATATATTTTGGTAGAAAGACTATATCTCGAGTTCTATCCACTCAAATCAGTTCAAACAAATTTTAGATGCACGATAACATAAAAATCTAGGTCTGGCCATAAAGAACACACTCAGATCCTTTTTGTTTATATTTAGTTATAATTTTTCAAAAATTGGTGCAGAGAACTCAAAAATCTTAAATCTCAGGTCTATTCATGTTCTAGCCACCTAGCACTTTGTATGTTAAGTTTTGAACCATTTTCCTTGCATGCATGTGTTACACTTATATATTAATACTCCAGAACTCACAGAAGTCACAAAACTCAAAAATATGAACATGGAAACAAATATCATCTCATAAAAATCTTGAACAGTCCATGTTTTCCTATCATGACTCCTTTTTTATTCATGTTTTGGTTCTTGTTTTTGGTTTCATTTTCTGAGATGGATTGAAGGGAGTTTGAGGTGAGTGAGATTAGAAAGTTTAGAGGTTTACTTACCTTAGAAAGTCTTGGTATGGTGGAAGGTAGGTGGGACTTGGTTTTAGGGTATCTTCATCGCTCCGTTGGATTCTTCTTCTCCTTCTTTCTTTCTTCTTTCTCTACCAACTTTGAAGAACACTTAAAGCTCTCAGATCTGATCCTTCTCTCTCTCTCTCTTTACCCAAAAATATGAAGGAGGAGAATGAGGGTTAAGGCCTTGTTTTTATAGAAGAAAAGGGTTGTGGACTTAATGATGCAATGTAAGAAAATTTTTTATTTTTCTTATTTTTGATTAGTTGCATGTAATTTGGTTGTCTTTTAAGAAATTTAAAATTTGAATTTTCAGAACTTTAGGTGACGATTTTGGCTAGACCTTGTTTGGTGGCTCAAAGTGCTTAATTTTTGCTTTAATTGCTTGTTTAGTGGTATTTTGGCACTACATTGTTCAAGAAAGTTTCTTTAAAATTAATTTAATATATTTTTTTGGTCTGTGTACTTGTTAAAATGAATTATTTTAGTGTAATTATTATTATTATAGTTTATAAAAATTTTAATAATAATTAATTATTTAAATGTAGGCAATTAAGTTCCTTTAACCTAGTTTGATAAGATGTGACTTTTGGCATAATTAGGTGAGTAAGAATTTTAATAATGATTTATTTACTTTTGTTAACATAAAATATTATATTATTATCAATATTACTTGTTTGAATAACTTTGGAACATAATGAGGTTTGATTGGTACATTTTTTTTTCTCAATTTAAACTTAAAAACACAAAAAGTGACTATTTGGCACACTATCCTAGGCAAACCGGCCACTAAGGGGTATTTTTCATCATTTTTGTTGTTATTTTATTTTTTACTACTTATTTGAATTTAAATATTTAATTTAGGGTGTTCATGTGTCAAATTTTAGGTTTTTAAAACTTTTTGGTGTATTAGGGGCAAAATGGTCATTTTATCATTTTTATGAGAATTGTTGAATTTTAATTTAATATTTCATGATAATTAATCATTTCAAGATGTTGGGAGTTTTCTCGAGTATTAGGATTTTTCCTTTCGAGTGTTAGGTTTTCTAGGATTTTCAGATTGAATTAGGATTTTTGATCGAACAAAGATTTTTAATCTTTTAGCGACTTAAGATCTCCTGAACTAATTGTTGCTAATACTAAGATCTGAACCGGGTCATTACACTGTGAGGGCTGTAGAGCTCAATAATACATTCATCACCTAAGCAAAAAGTCAAGTAACTCGAGCAAAGACTAACAATATAGTCACTCCAAGAGTTTGAATTTTGCATGTTGTCTACCAAAGTTATTTGTTTATCTTGACGTAAAGACAATGTTGACAAGTGCAACAGGTCAATATTTTTAAAAAGTTAGCGAACCTCCGTTGTATTAAAATGCCTTACCACCTTTTTTCCTCTATATCTCACCATCTAAGCATTGTATTGAGAATTGTCCTCGAAAAAATAAGTATCGAAGTAACAAGCTACACATCTGTAGACATAATGAATAGGGGAGAGGGCACCACACTTGCATGGATTTGAAGAAGAAGAAATTTTTCACAAGCCGCGATATATTCTTGCACACACCTGAACTGCTAAAGAACATTTTTCTCCACAAGCCATTCTACTGGCTATTGAAAAAGCAAGGGCAAATGTGGCCAGCCTCCCTATTGGGAAAGATAAACATAATAGCCAATAAGATAACAAAGCAGCTAAATAAGTTTCTTCTCGTATGTTGTATTCAATAACTAAGTCATAGAATGCTCCATTCTCTTCCTTGGATCATTGTACTGGTTTACTAATAACACCCACTAGATTATGGCACCTCTTTGGCTTATTTGACCTCTTCTTGAATGACCTACAAGGGGTTTTGCATTTCTAAGTGGATCTCTAAAATTTTACCTAGTCACGAGCAATAACGTGATGGTTCTCAATTCACAATTAAGCTTGTAATAGGCTAAATAAATGTTGTCAATTCATGAGAAGAAGTGAATCACTGCACTCTATAGGTCACACTGATTCTTTTGCTGATAGAATGAATTCGTCATAAAGGTACGACAAATTGGTAAACCAAAAATTGAACGAATGTTCCATGGAGAGATGGATAATTCCCCTAGAGAAGTACAGAGGGTATTCGTCAAAGTACACCAAAGTTCACAAAATGAGTGAATAAGATTCTCATGACGATCATATGCGAACAAAGAAGTATAAACTGCATTACATATCTTTGCATCACCAAGGATATCTTTATTATGACTGACGACATCTTCCAACCACTCCCAATATCCAAGAACATAAGAAAATTTTCCAAAATTAGCTAAAAGGGATTCCCAAATAGCCTCTCTATTTTTAAGTCGATCACCAAACACAAAGAAATTAGCTAAACCACCATGTTGAGAATGAAGCAAAGATTGCAATAGTAGTGGTGCAGGAGCACTAACAATAGATCCTTAGTGATCTATCAACTCTTTTAATGATAAAGTGTAGCATTTCTTAAGATGCTGTATGCCATCAAAAGGACGCTAATCTGGTGTAAACATTCCAATTACCAGATCATAGACTGTCAGATCTAAAACTATCTTTCTGGGTTCACCTTCTTCACTACCAATAGAAATAAAAGGCCAATTATGAATTGAATAATCTGTAAAGAAAACCATGTTTAGAAACAAGAACGAAAAATAGATCTTTAGAAACAAATCTCCATCAGTGGGCAAAGTAACAAATCTACAATGATGGCAAAAGTAATAAATCTCCAATAGCGAGCAAAGTAACAGATCTCCAGCGGCCAAAATCTAAGATTTCAAGGCTAGGGGCGTAGCAATGGCTAAGGTCTTCTAAAAATCCTGAGAATAAGGCAAAAGAACAAATCTCTAAAGGCAAGCAAAGTAAAAATTCTCCATCAGCGGGCAAAGTAACAAATCTCCAATGGCGAGAAAAGTAACAAATATTCAACGGAGGGCAAAGTAACAATTCTCTAAAGACGGGTAAAGTAACAGATCACCAGCGGCCAAAGCCTAAGATTATAAGACCGGGGTCATAGTGTGAGACCCAGTTCCATTTTATTTTTATAAGATTTGTTTGATGTGTTGGCAATTGCTTTAGTCGTTATAGAATAACATGTTTTTATATGTTTCATGCACGTGGGTTTGGTCCTGCTTCTTTTGTTCGGGTTTTTACCCAGCGATGGCCGCTCGAGCAGTTCTCTGTTCGCTCGAGTAGGCCTATGGTTGAGAGTAGGTTCGCTCGAGCAGATCTCTGTTCACTTGAGCGGGTAGGTGGCCGAGAGAGGGTGGGGGACTACTCGACCGAATCCTTGTGCGCTCGAGCAGACAACCGCGTGTGAGATTTTTATAAAACAGCCCATGCTTTGGTTTTTGAACCAAAACTTCTTTTGTTAGTTTTCTTCTTTCTCTCTACCAAGAACTCTCAAAACCTCTTCCTTCTCTCTAGCTTTAGGCTTGGTTCGAGTTCAGATCTTGGTGTTCTGGTTGTCGATCCTTGATCTCCTCATTGTGGGGTTTGCGTTCATCCGAATGGTTTTACATTTTAGCGAATTTGATTTCTCGTCGGAGTTTAAAGCTTCGAGTTTTAACTCACTGAGCTAGGATCTTAGATTATCGTAACTTAAAGGGGTGCTAAGTGGAGTTTTATGCTTCGCTACTATTTTAAAATGTATTAAATATTAAATTTTGTGTTTAAGCAGTGTTTGGGTGGCTAAAAGCTTGTTGTGCGCTTTTATGATTTATAACGACTTTGGGAGACGTATGTGTTCTTGTTATTCATCCTGCGGTGAAAGCTCGTGAATAATGAGGAGCAGATTGTGGTCCTACAGTGAAAGTCCGTGAAGATGCATGTATTGCATGTGTTGCATGTGGTTATTACAAAATCTTGTTTAAGGCTCGTGTGAGTCGAAATATTATTATTATACTTGTGACAGCATGTTTTGTTTTTACTTCATGCTAGTCTGTTTCCTATTGAGTCTCAGCTCACGGTGTGGGATTTAAAAACCTTTTTCAGGTACACTTGATCACACGAGATGATTTAAAGAAGCCGAAGGGGGCGGAAGACTTTTCTTAGTTTTCTTTTTTCTTTGAACCATGTTTTGGTTTGTATAACATTTTAGGAGCAAAAAACTTGTACTGTAAGCCTTGGGGCATTTATTTTAATGTATGCATGTTATATGATCTTTGAGAGGAACCTTGGGTTTGTTGTTGTTTTTCATTTTCATATATGTGGATGTTAGCCTATAGGTTTCGACGCTTTATTAGAATCTTTTTGAATCAAAAGTGTGATTTCTTTATCACATAAACATTTTTGTTCCAAATATTTTGTTGTTTGACCCCTAGTTAAAAAATGAGCTTTTCAAGTGTGTTTTTGAGACTAAGAAAGATTTTTTGAATTTTTTTTAGCTTGAAAATCTCTCAAGTGTCTCACTGCTCAAGCGGTGGGGAGTTCGCTCGAGCGGACAGTCACTGTGTGGAAATGTTGGGATTTGTTTAAAAAGGAACCTTTTTGGTTGGGAAAGCTCGGGTTTACCCTTTTGGTTTAAATGACGCATTTTGGTAATTGCTTAACAAATAAAATCTCAATTTCATTTTGATTCCTGTGGAATTTTATCATTTGAAAATCGGGGCATTATAGCTTTGTATCAGAGCTCTGGATTCGAATACCTAAAAGCCATAGAAAGAGATTACATCACCCTATAAGGATGGTTGCGTGTGCCTGAATACATGTGTTTAGATGTTTTGATAATATGAGTATGTGTGAATGTCGTGTATATGTGAGCATTGCGGATAGATCTTAGGACTGGTTGGTCTTGCCTCTTGGTAATTCGATTAACAAACATGGAAGCCAAGTTAAAAATGCTTTTGGCCGACGTATTTTCTAGTAAGGAATCTAAGTGGGTTACCCAAATTAACGCATCACTCTTGTCGGTTCTCCTCGGTATATGAGATGTGTTTACATGATTTTTTATGGGTAAGTGTTAGCATGGTTATGTAGTCGATGTTTGTAATAGCATGATGAGTTGAATCTTATGTTGCTATGTTCTATATTTCTTTCATGTAGAAGTTATGTCTGTGTAGAGAAAACGAGGCAGTAGTCGAGGCCGTGGCCGTGGTTTGAGCTAAAGGGATATGCCAATCCCTGATGTTAGGGACACAAATGCTCCCCAAGGGCCGATAGACAAGGTTGAGTTGGTACGTGATATGATAGGCTCCATCCGTTAGCTAGCTGAGGCTGCTATGGGGGAGAGAGAGAGAGTACCCGAGCCGAGGGCAACTGTTACGATGTGGAAGTTTTGGCGTCTTGACCCTCCTACCCTCACTGGGGATCCCGATCCCACGGTAGCTACAGGATGATTGGGACTTATGACGCAAAATCTGGATACACTACAGATAGTTGAGAAAGATTTGAGGGTTACTTTTGTCGCATTCCAGCTAAAAGGTGACGCCCATGAATGGTGAAGATATGCCAGGAATACCGTGGAGGGCACGTGGGCAGCTTTTACGATGGTATTTCTGAAGAAATACTTTCTCGCATCCTCAAGAGATATATATAGGGAAGAGTTCTATTCTCTCACTCATGGGACAATGAGTATCGTGTAGTACGGGGCCAGATTTACCAGTTTGTTCTGTTTCGCAATGGAATTGGTGGCAACTGACGATCTACGTTTGAGAAAGTTTGAAAGGGGTTTGAGGCCTGCGATCAGAGAGCGGGTGGCAGGATTGAGGCTACGTGTTTTTATAGAGTTGGCAGAGTCAGCAGCTATGATTAAGAACACTTTGAATGAAACTCGTAGATCCAAGGAGGTCAGGGCACCGCAGGGTGGAGTAGAGGCACAGTAAAGTGGGTGCTCCAACAAGAGGCAAATGTCCTTTGGCCCTAGTTCTCATCTATCTGGGTTACAACAACAGTTCTCAGCACTAGTACCTTTAGTGGCTTCATTTGGGAGGCCAGAGCAGAGGGAGCTCATATGCTTCCGGTGCAGGCAGCCAGGGCATCGTACGATGGATTGCCCATTGCCGAGGAAGTCCTAGGGTCCAGTATCGATTTAATCGTAGGGGAGGGAACCACCAATTTGTTATGGGTGTGGCTAGCCTGTGCACATTAGTAGGAACTGCCCTCAAGGAGGCAGTATACCGAGCACCGTAGGTGCACCAGTTGTTCAGCCCGTGTAGAGTTAATAGACTTATCGGTAGCAGTAGCCAGCAGTGCAGACTTCTAGGGTGATAGACGGGGGTACTTCAGCCCAATTAATACGATAGTCGACAGTTTCAAATTATGGTGGGCAGACTAGAGCGCCACATGGCCGAGTGTATGCCCTTGTAGATCCCAGCTCCTCTAAGGTACCAGTTGTGCCTGATGATGCAGCTACTACCTCGGAGATAAGAGGTACTCTCTTAGTGTACAGATTATGGGCTAGTGTTTTTATCAACACAGGAGCATTGCATTTTTTTTCTTTGCTTTTGCATATGCTTTGGGGTTGGAGATAGACTCATTGGGTAATGAGTTATGCGTAGGGACCCCGGTCGATGGGAACGCAATGTTGGGATGAGTTTATAGGTCCTATGAGTTAGAGGTAACTGGCCGCTGTCTAAAGTTTGATTTCATTAATCTCAACATGATCCTGTTTGATGTTATCCTAGGGATAGATTGGCTGGCCTCCTATCGTGCCTATATCGATTGTGATCGATGGAGGGTATCGATTTGTACGCCTGAAGGTGATTGTTTTTGTTTCGTGGGCGATCAGAATGAGGGTTTAGTGTCCATACCCAGTGTTATGCGAAATCGAGGAAACTTGGGTTTCCTCTTTTCTGCTCTCGTGTTAGATGAGGCTGTTAGGGTTCGAGGAGAGTTTTCTCCTTTGGTTTGTGACTATCTAGATGTCTTTTCAGATGATCTATTTGAGTTACCACTAAGTCGTGAGGTAGAGTTTTTTATCAATCTTGTTCCGGGAGCTGCTCCTATTTCGATGCCATCTTATCGTTTTGCACCAACTGAGTTGCAAGTACTCAAGGTACAACTTCAGGAATTGCTTGATAAGGGATTTGTACGTCCAAGTACGTCGTCGTGGGGAGCCCCATCTTTTTTTTCTAAAATGAAGGATGGATCCTTGAGGTTGTGAATTAACTACCGAAAGTTGAATCAAGTAACGGAGAAAAACAAGTATCCTATGTCGAGGATTAATGATTTATTTGATCAACTAAAGGGTTCGAGTTATTTTTTGAAGATTGACTTGAGGTCAAGGTATCACCACTTGAGGATCAGGGATGAGGACATAGTAAAAACCGCCTTCCAGACTCGTTCTGTTCACTATGAGTTTTTAGTTATGCCGTTCGGTCTGACGAATGCTCCTGTGACGTTCATGGACTTAATGAACTGCATATTCCATCCATATCTGGATAGTTTTGTCGTTGTGTTCGTTGATGATATTCTTATCTACTCACCTTCGAGAGAAGCACATGAAGAGCATCTTTGTATTGCTTTACAGCTTTTGAGGGAGCACCGATTATATACAAAATATGAGAAGTTTGAATATTTTATGTCCGAGGTAAAGTTACTTGAACACGTGGTGTCAGGTGAGGGAGTGTCTGTGAATTCTTCGAAGGATAATGCAGTGATGGATTAGGAACGACCGAAGAATGTGTTTGAGATTTGCAATTTTTTGGGTTTGGCTGGCTATTACCGACGATTCGTGAATAATTTTTCTAGACTTGCCGTGCCAATGACTCGCCTTACACATAAGGGAGTCAAGTTCACATGGAGTGAGGCTTATGAGATAACATTTTAAGAACTGAAGAAGAGATTAACGACTGCGCCAGTGTTAATTATTCTAAAATGAGGTTTAGGCTATATAGTCTATTGTGATACTTCGCATGATGGTTTAGGTTGTATCCTGATGCAGGAGGGTAAAGTTGTAGCTTATGGATCTCGACAGTTGAAGACTCATGAACAAAATTACCCGACACACGATTTGAAGTTAGTAGCTATGATTTTTGCCTTGAAGACCTGGCGGCATTATCTTTATGGTGAGCATTTTGAGATTTTCTCCGATCACAAGAGTTTAAAATATTTTTTTTCTCATAAGGACTTAAATCTACGCCAGCGATGGTGGATGGAGTTCTTAAAAGACTATGATTTTGATCTGTAGTATCATCCCGAGAAAGCTAATGTTTGGTCGATACTTTTAGTAGGAGATCTCATGGTGTGCTAGCTTCTGTTGCAATGCGACAGTGGGACATGCTTAGGGAGATCAGTGAGTTTGATTTGCATCTCGGAGAGACGGAGATGGGTGCGACATTGTTCTCAGTGGTTTCATAGCCTACATTTGTTACCCGTGTTCTAGAGGCCCAACAGACAGATCAGGAAGCTCAGATGCTATGGGATCGTGTTGTCAGCGGGAAGGTCACTACAGGATGGGTTGTGAGTTCAAATAAGAGTTTACGATTTGTTGGGAGAGTGTTTGTGCCAGAATCGTGCCGGAGCAATGTGTTACATGATTTTCACCATTCTCGTCTTGTAATACATCCGGGAGGTACCAAGATGTATCACAATTTGCCCCTTCAGTTCTGGTGGAAGGGAATGAAGATGGATGTGGTTCAATTTATTGCTCGATGCCTTATCTGTCAGCAAGTGAAGGCAGAACATTATAGGCCAGCATGATTGCTTCAGCCTTTGTTTGTATCGGAGTGGAAATGGGAGAACATCACGATAGATTTTGTAACTAAACTTCTTAGATCGCCTAAAGGGCATGATGCTATTTGGGTTATGGTTGATAGACTGATGAAGTCTGCACACTTTCTTTCCATTCACATGATTGACTCTGCAGACAAGTTAAGTAGACTGTATGTCGATGAAATTATTCAGTTGTATAGGGTGCCTGTGTCTATTGTTTCTGATTGAGACCCGCGCTTTACATCGCATTTTTGGCAAAGTCTTCAAGTGGCCATGGGAACGAGTTTGCTCTTCAGCACTGCCTTTCATCTGAAGATGGACGGTCAGTCCGAGCAGACTATACAGATCTTGGAGGATATATTGAGAGCGTATGTGCTTGATTTTTGGGGTTCTTAGGAGGATCACCTAATATTGGCAGAGTTTGCGTATAATAACAGTTATCAATCCAGTATTGGGATGGCACCTTTTGAGGCTTTGTATAGTAGGTCATGTAGATCTCTAATGTGTTGGACCGAGGTTGGAGAGGTATCAATTTTGGGACCCAACTTAGTGTAGGAAACAACGGAGAAGGTCTCAATGATTCACTAACGTTTGATGACGACCCAGAGTCATCAGAAGAACTACGCTAATCGGAGGAGAAGGTCTTTGGAGTTTGAGGTGGGAGATCACGTATTTTTGAAAGTCTTGCCACGCTGAGGTTTAATGAGATTTGGTCGTAGCGGGAAGCTATCACCACTTTTTATTGGGCCATTCGAGATCCTTTAGAGAATTGGGGAGGTGGCATACCATCTGGCTTTACCTCCTCAGTTGGCATCTATGCACAACGTGTTTCATATTTTCATGCTTCGAAAGTACAAGCCTTACCCATCACATGTGTTGAATTGGGCTGAATTACAAGTGAATGAGGATTTACTTATAAGGAGCGACCCGTGAAGATCATGGACATAAAGGAATAAGTGTTGAGGGGGAGCACCATTTCTTATGTCAAGATTCTGTGGCTTTATCACGGGGTCAAGGAAGCGACGTGGGAACTTGAGTTCGAAGTTCGTACTTGATATCCAAAATTATTTTCTTTGTGATCTTGTAGTGAATTTTGGAGTCAAAATTCCTTTAAGGGGAGAGTTATGAGATTCAGTTCCATTTTATTTTCATAAGGTTTGTTCGATGTGTTTGTTATTGCTTTAGTCGTTATAGAACATCATGTTTTTATATGTGTCATGCATGTGTGGGTTTGGTCATACTTCTTTTGTTCGGGTTTTTATCTAGTGATGGCCGCTCAAGCTGTTCTCTATTCGCTCTAGCGAGCCTATGCCCGAGAGTGGGTTCGCTTGAGCGGATCTTTGTTCATTTGAGCGGGTAGGTGGCTAAGAGTTGGGTCGGTGGGGGACCACTTAAGTGGATCCCTATGCACTTGAGCAGACAGCCACGCATGAGATTTTTATAAAACAGCTCATGCTTTGGTTTTTTAACCAAAACTTCTTTTGTAAGTTTTCTTGTCTCTCTACCAATAACTCTCAAAACCTCTACATTCTCTCTAGCTTTAGGCTTGGTTCAGGTTCGGATCTTGGTGTTCGGGTATTTGATCCTTGATCTCCTCACCATGGGTTTCGCGTTCATCCGAACGATTTTTTGTTTTGGCGACATTAATTTCTCGCCAGAATTTAAAGTTTTGAGTTTTAACTCACCGAGGTAGGATCCTATACTATTTTAACATAAAGGGGTGCTACGTGGAGTTTTATGCTTCTCTACCATTTTAAAATGCATTAAATATCGAATTTCGTATTTAAGCCCTGTTTGGGTGGCTAAAAAGCTTGTTGTGTTCTTTTACAATTTATAACGACTTTGGGAGACATATGTGTTCATGTTGCTTTTTTTTAAAAGAGGAGTTTTGAAAACCAGAAGAATTTATATAATTGTTTGTGAAAACCTAAGCTTGGATGTTAGAGCTAACCTTGGGGTTGAGCCCAGTTTTGTTTTACGTTGGTGGGTCTCCATGGTTAGATGGATGATGTTGATATATGTTTTTGATGTTTGTACATGATCACGTACGTGCAAACTTGATCGATTCATGCATATTGAGGGGTAGATTGTTGTCCTACGGTGAAAGTCTGTGAAGATGCATGTGGTTATTACAAAATCTTGTTTGAGGCTCGTGCAAGTCGAAATATTATTATTATACTTATGACAGCATGTTCTGCTTTTACTTCATGCTAGTTTGTTTTCTATTGAGCCTCGGCTTACGGTGTGGGATTTAAAAAAAAATTTCAGGTACACCTGATCACACGAGATGATTTAAAGAAGCCGAAGGTGGCAGAAGACTTTTCTTAGTTTTCCTTTTTCTTTGAACCATGTTTTGGTTTGAATAATGTTTTGGGAGCAGAAAACTTGTACTGTAAGCCTTGAGGCATTTATTTTAATGCATGCATGTTGTATGATCTATGAGAGGAACCTTGGGTTCGCTGTTTTTCATTTCCATATGTGTGGATGTTGTGGCCTACAAGTTTCGACACTTTATTAGGTTCTTTTCGAATCAAAAGAGTGATTTCTTTATCACATAAACATTTTTGTTTCAAATATTTTGCTGTTTGAACTGTAGTTCAAAAATGATATTTTCAAGTGTGTTTTTGAGACTTGGAAAGATTTTCTAAATTGTTTTTTGGTTTGAAAATCTCTCGGGTGTCTCATCGCTCGAGCGGTGAGGAGTTTGCTCGAGCAGACAGCCGCTATGTGGAAAGGTTGGAATTTGTTTAAAAAGGAACCATTTTGGTTGGGAAAGCTCGAGATTACCCTTTTTGGTTTAAATGACGCATTTTGTTAATTGCTTTACAAATAAAATCTCATTTTCATTTTGGTTTCCGTGGAACTTTATCGTTTGGAAATTGGGACGTTACACGTAGCATGGCCAAGGTCTTCTAGAATTCCATGACTAGGGTAAAGTAACAAATCACCAGTTGAGGGCAAAGTAACAAATCTCCAATGGCAAACAAAGTAACAGATCTCCAGCGGCCAAAGTCCGAGTTTTCGAGACCGAGGGCGTAGCAATGACTAAGGTCTCCTAGATTCCCGAGACTAGGGCAAAGTCACAAATGTTTGATAGGCTAAAGTGAGGCAACCGTCTCCAAAAGAGTTCTTGTTACTACAAGTCTCCAAAAGAGTTCCTATTCCTACAAATATGAAGGGGGAAAAAAAAAGAACACAGAGTAAAGTTTGTTAGCAAAAACAAATGTTGATAGCAAAAGATAGAAGAAAGTGTGGGTAACAAAGTGTTAGAGTGCAACAAATAAAAGTAAAAAAAAAATTGTTTTGTTTTTAAAAGAAGTGTTATGAGTGCTAGCAAAAAAAATGGTGATGCCTAGAAAACAAAATGTGCGAAAAAAAACATGTGTTAGGAATCTACAAAAGAAAAAGGGAAAGCAACAAAAGCAATCTGTCAGTCCAAAGAATAAGCAAAGATTCATGAGAAAGTTATATTAAAAAGCAATTGAAGCAAGCAAACAAAATTTAAAAGATTGCTAACATTAGTGCAAAATTAAATCCTTTAGCCCACATTTTTTTAGCCATTTGTTGCTACGTGGACTCACATTGTAAAGGAGTTATGAATTTGTAATGTTGTGGTGTCAAAATCACGTGGGCCTTGTGTTCAATAATGCATAGATAATATTATTGAAAGCATTTAAATAGTTGACAATGACAGTTCATATTGGAATATATACAAGGAGGTAATGTTATGGGCACCTAATATGTAGGGACCCGGTCCCTTTTAATTTATAAAGATTAATTAAACTTTGTTTTGAGATTTTGGTGAAAAATGGTTAAGTGTTTATTTTGTTAATTAATTAAAATTTAATCATGAGAATGATTGATAGTGATAATTGTATACTTGGTAATGCATGAGAACAATTATTTGGGTTGTTTTGGTGAGTTTTGAAGTGTTTGGTTTAAAATTCGAAGCCTATATAATTTTTTCCTTCGGGTTCACACACAGCGGGGACCACTCGAGTGGTCATGAGTCCGCTCGAGTGGACAGTCAACATAGGCCTTTTTAAGTCACGAGTTTAGCTTGTTTCTCTCATTCTCTTCACCCATATCTCTCTCTAAAGTTCAAAAATAAGTCCTAGAAACAGATTTGGAGATCTCTTAAGCCCCTCTTAACCCCATTGGAGATCATCTCTTACTCTCCTCTTGCTCAAACACTATTGAAGAGGTTGTTATATGCATTGGAAGCTTCGTTTTCATCCATTGGTGGGAGGTTTTCATCTATGATACCCTGTTCTCCAAGCACGTCGAGACATACATAAAAAAAAATAATGGAATATTCTAACTATTCATTCATATTTAGATACCTTAATTATTACATCTTAAAGGAGTTTGAACAGTTCAGTAATACATAACGATTACAGTTTCACCAAAAATTTTCAAATATTACAAGAGTTGTAGGGATACTGAACAAAAGAATAAAAATAGAGGTTTTGAATCCTCAAAATGCATCAGTGAGGTTCACATGCTCCTCGAACTCACCCTATTCTTTGAATCCTTCTTCTTCCTCTGGGACGATTTTCTCCGAGTACTCCTTCTCATCTATGGCACAAATGCCATAAGCCAAAACCCATTAAAAAAACACTCTAAACCTTCCAACCAATCTCACGGCACAAAATTCACCACATCGCATGCCAAGTAACACTTAAGCACACTTTAAAGTCAGGAAGACAGACAAACCTATAACATGGTAGTAGATAAGTCAATAAACATGCGTACGAAATGCCATGTATGCAATGCAAATGTCCAACCCGACATACACTCAGATCATAATAGAAATTCCACATCGAGAATTACCAGAGTAGACTTTTATGGGTATTTGATCACCAAAGCCATCAGCGCGCCTCGTTGCGAATAGTAAATGCTCACCTAGACTTCGTGCCTCAACTGTTTTACTCAATGGGAACGGCGTGGGGTCCGCTCCATCCTCTAGGCCAACAAAATTCAATAGTCAATCAATCAATCATATAAAAAGCAGTTTGTCCCACCTTAAGATTCGTGATACCTCCGCCGGTGTCAACCTAAAGTCTAAGCCATCAAAATCAGAATACTAGTGACGAGCCCATGGTGCCCAACAATATTCATGCTAAACCATTTCAAACACCGGGGACGCACTCAGGGTGTATAAACCAAATTTATAACACCAGAAATGCACCCAAGGTGTACAAGGAGAATATATCCCAAAACATTTATAAAAATGGCAACCAAGGATATTCTAGACTTAGAACCAAGAAGGACAATAACCTATCCCAACAACAGTTTACATAGATGGACTTCAATATGTCAGGATGCAAGTGACAATGTCCATGATGTATAATATGGATCTCAAGTACAACTATGTATAGCAGGGCATCAACTATCATGGAAAAGTTCATAGTACAACTCACTAAGCATAAGTACAATTGTGTGAGGCGTAGGTTACAATTCTCAAGATACAATTCAAACTTGATGGCATGAGTTCTAATCATCGTACATTTACTTAAAAATACTAATCAACTAATTCAAATCAATCATAATATAAATCTTAGGTCGCACAACAAAAAGTACTCAAACATACACATAACAACTTTAAGGCCAAATTCAAGTATTAAATTTAAAGGGTCGGTAGGGTTTTGGGGCATCTAAACTTGAAATTAAGTTATGATTTTTGAACACCATTTAGATAAAAATATTTTCTACAACTCTTATATTTAACACTAAGACCAAAACTTAAGACAAATGGGTGAATAAAACATTCTAAGTGTAAACAATTCAGCACTTTCCTCAAAATTTTACCAAAAATATGCCTTTGTTGGTCTCAGTTTTGGGGCATCTAATCAAGTAAAAATGAACCCATTTTTGGATATGTTCTAGTTTAACATGTCCCCTACAAGGATCATGAAGGGTGATAGGGGTGATTGTTTGAAACAAGTTGAGGATATAAGCCATTTTGTAAAATAAGTTCTATCAGCTACCAAACCCTTAGCAGAACCAGTTTTGGACAGAGAGTTTGAAACAGTTTTGAGGGACTCTCCCGTGGTATCTAGGTCTGATTTTTGGACGGAATGTAGTTCAGTATGTTACCTACAATATTCATATAGACCACCTTTGGAGTAGGTCACTAAAAATATGGGTTTATGGCTATACAAAAATATGTGATAGAAGTGTTCTCTAATGGCTGAACCACAACAGAGAGTTTGAAATGGATTTTGACCTATCAAATCTCAATAGTTTGTGCTCATTTCTGGTGGGTAGCTCAATATACATGTTATCTACAACCTTTATGTTTTTTCCAAAGCTCAGATCTCATCGTAAACTAGGGTTTTTAGGCCCGTATTGTCGAGTGGTCTGAAAACAACACACTTTGGTAGAATTACAATATCTCGAGTTCTGCTTACTCGAATGAGTTGAAACCAACTTTGGATTAAAGATAACACAAAAAGATAAATCTAGACATAAAGAACATGCTTATGTCAATTTTCTACATTGAGTTATGGAGTTCCAAAGATCAGGGTAGAAACATTAAGGTACTCAAAAATCAGGTCCATATATGTTCAAGTCTCCTACTTATGATATGTCAAGGTTTTGTCCAATTTCTTTGCATGCTTGTGTTTTAGACATGAATACCAAGGTTCCAGAACACTTTTAAGTTATCAAACTCAAAAATAATAACACACAACCACATCTCAAATCATTTAAAAACATAACAGCCCCTATTTTGTTACTACGACGCCTTTTCGGTTTGTTTTCGGTTCTTGATTTTTGAAGTGTTTAAAGAGATGAGTTAAGGGATATTTTGAGTGATATTAGACATAAGATTTAGAGATTTTACTTACTTATTTAGAGGCTCAAAGTGTGGTAGGATGAAAGGACTTAGATTTAGAAAACACTTTCTTCTCTCAACTCCTTTCTTTTTCTTTCTTCTCTCAACTCACCCAAACTCTTCAAGAACATTTTGACTCTAGTTTTTCTCCCTCTCTTGGCCGAATATAATGGAAGGGAAATAAGGTGTTTGGCTTGGTTTATATGAAAAAAAAGCTAGAGAACAAAATGATCATTTTTAAATCCTTTTTTCTTCTCCTTCACATGGGTGACAACACTTGGTGCAATATTTAAGAGATATATATCAGATTTAGTTGAGGGATTTTGGCAAGGGGTCAGTTTGGGAGACAAAAATCTGATTTCTCATCAATCTTGGGGTTTTACCTTGTTTTACGTGCCCATTTGTGCAAGAAAATACTTCAAAAAGTAATTTAATGTATCTCTTTTGGTGTCTTTCTTATTAAAACTTATTATTTTAATATGTTTGTGATAATTTTAGTATTCTCATGAATAATCATAATTTTCACAACAAATTATTAAATAAATATAGTTTTTTAAATCAAATTAAGCTAGTTTAACAAAATATGCCCTTCTGACTTATTTTAGTGTGTAAGAATTTCAATAATAATTTATTTATTTTTGTTAGCCTATAATACCATATTATTATGTATATTACTTGTTCAACAAGTGCTGGATCATTATAATGCTTGATTTGACATTTTTCTCATCTTTTTAAGCTTAAAAAAGTAAAAAGCTACTTTTTGACACAACTTCCAATGTGGTCGGCCACTAAGGGGTATTTTTGTTATTTTAATGTTATTTTGTCTTTATCTACTTAATTGTACTTAAATCATTGATTTAGGGTGTCTATGTGTCAAAATTTAGATTTATAAGATTTTTTATTGTACTAAGGGCAAAATTATCATTTTACCATAATTATGAGAATTTTTAATTTTTAATTCGTTATTTCATGATAATTACTTAATTTAGAATGTTGGGAGATTCTCCGGGTGTTAAGGTTTTGTTACTTGAGTTTTGAACCTTTTTAGGGTTTCTAGGTCAAACTTAGGGATTTCGAATCAAGTCCGGATTTCGAACCTCTTCCGTGTTCTATGGCCTTATGGGTTATCTGTCACTAATACTTAGGGATTGGGCTCAGTCTTTACACAGGTCATTATCAACTAGGTTGTTACAACTAGGGTTCGAACTGGGTCGTTACATCATCCTTGGAGCTTGTTAGGGTTTGATTTTTGTGATTTAATCATCTAAGATGTAGGATCTACGACTAAACTTGAACTTTGTACGCATATGAGTTATATTTGTTGTTGGATTTAGATAAAAGAATGAAAACTTATATTATTGGAACCCTAGTTTGAGTTGTGATGTTGAAGCATGCTAGTTAGTGGATTTAAATATGATTTATGTTAAATCTACCTTGTTATTATTGTTGGAGATGCTTTAATTTGGAAAATGAGGAGTCAGGGTTTTGGTTTTGTTTTTGTTGAATCTTGAATAAATTGGGGCTTTTGTGTTGGTGAACTCAAATGATGAAATTAATTGAATTTTAGATAAATTGGGGATTATGTTAAATTATTCTTATATAAATTCTATGAATTTTGATGATAAATGAAAACTATGAGATGATGGATTGGGAATTTTCAACAAACCCTATGAGTTTGATGAATGTGAACAACATGAGATGTTTGATTAGGGATTTTGAACTATATTAACCTGAATATGTGAAACATAGGAATATTTGAATTTGTTGAGAATTAGAATCCTAATTGTGTTGGGTTTGACGAGAGGAACCGGGTTGATAGTTGGGCTCGTGTTGATTTTAATGTAAATGATCTAATTAAGGTACTGTGTGATTTAATTGAATAATTAAGTTGGGTTTGAGTAGCTCCTCGGTGAAAAATCAAAAACTTGTGCAATGTATGGTAGGCCTTTCCATCGGGTTAATCCTTGTAAAAGCGTGCTTTGGACGACCCACCTATCGATATTTTTGAGAGAAATTGAAAAATGTGTGCTCTCTGTGTTGGGCTATAGAATGTGTATTCATCCATTAGTCCTCACGTAGCTTGGTTGTGATAACTACGCTTGGGTTTATAGGCGTCATCTGGGTTTTGGTACTTAATCAATTCAATAATTGAATTGGGATGGCAAAACCTTGGTTAATTGACGTAGACCAATTTAGAATTGGGGAACCCTGAACAGTTGTAATGTGGATATATTTGGAATGGAAAAAAAACCTTGAGATGGTTGAAATGTGAGTTGAGAATACCTTGGGATGGTTTTAGAATTTGAGTTGGGACATATTAAAACGGTTTGAGATTGATAAGGTAATGGTGTCACATCCTGCTCCCGCAAGGTACTTGACCTATATAGTGAGGCATCATCTCGCCACAATCCCAGTAGCCTCCGGGAACGACAAGGTTTAAAACTTCATAAGAAATAAAACTTTCACTTCAAACAAACACAACTTTGCTTAAGAAAAGAGGTAAACATAGACTTCAAGAGATACACCATCCCAAGGACATAGATCAAGCCTTTGAAATATAGCCTTCAGTTCTCAACATATGATGTTTCACTAGGTACAAAACTATACAAAGGAACAAAACCAAAATAACATCTGACTTTGGCTTCGAAGCTATAAGACGATGCCTGTGATAGACCAACCTCTAGTCATTCCTGCCATCTGCAACTACAGAGATTACAGGAGAGTGCACTTAGAATTATAATGAACAAAAATAAAATAATCAGTCAGTTTAAGAATATTAAAAATATTTTTTGAAACAACTCATCGCACTTTCCACAAAAAGCGTAAAAACTGATGCATTTGCTTCATCACAAAAATATCATGAGTTATAAAGAACTTCCTCAACATGGCAAAAAATGTAACTTGTCTCAACCGCCACAATTAAATGAATCCACTTTCTCATAACCAAACCCCAACAGTGTCTAAGTAGTCGTCAAACTCATGATCGGGAGTTTTGATGATACCATTGTTGGAGGCAATACTGCCAAGATCATTGTTTTTGTAAACGATTTTTGGTAAAAAATTAACTAGACGGGCAAACGCCGAAACGGGTTCCAGATAAAAAATTTTGACGAAGAACGATCAAAATAAAACCCGTGCAACCAAAGTTAATTTAGTAGAATACCTTTGTCGATCGATTTTTCAACTATGATTTGATTCCGAGTTGAAGCTCCTTTTAAATCTTCTGCTGTATTCCTTTACGCGATCCTCGAGCGCAATGTGGGCTACGGACTATCCAGAACTCGTACCGATAAAACCCCGATATCTCTCGTCTTGAAAAATAAAAAATATGAGATATGATCTGTTAATCTCAAACTGATTCAGCTTACCCGCGTATATATAGGGCTACAGTAGGGACCTGGGGAGTAGTTATGAGTATGACTTCCAGTGGAACACAAATACCTACCAGCGGTTTCTATAATTATGGAAAGATGCAGCAATTTTTGTAATTTTCATAAAATACTGAATTACAGTTCACACCACTAAAGAACAATAATTGCACTCTGACCCATAATCTCAAGACC
>JAUMHN010138737.1:0-23331 GCA_032360265.1 Heliamphora ciliata
TTGAGAAGTAATTAACCATGGTGTTTGAAGATTTGTGGTATAAAAAGTGTTTATGAGACTTCTAATTCAATGATTTGTGTTTAAAATTGGAAATTTGAAGTATAACTGTGAAGAGAATGTATATTGAGGCTTGAAACTCAAAACAGGGGCAAATCTGGGGTTTTCTCGGGTACCAGAGCGCTCGACCAGAGCCCTGTCCACTCGAGCGTTCAACTGGCAGAGAGTTGGGCGCTCGAGTGCCTGACTTCCGCTCAAGCGGACTGACTGCGCAGGGTCAACTTTGTTTGGTCATATCTCCCTCATCTGGACTCCGTATTGGGTCGTTCTTATACTCAAGTCGAAGCTCCGGAAGTCCTCTTTCCATCAAGACTACTTTCACAAAAAATTTCATGTTGTAGAAAAAGTTATGATTAAAATAGTGAGGGTATGTCAACTTTTCTTAACTATTTTTCAGCCGATTTTGGCCAAATACTTTGAAAAAGTATATTTTCATCAATATTGAAATTTTTTATCAAATTTCTTACCCCTTGGGCTGTGGATTTACCCACCTTACTACACTTGGGTTGGGATGCTAGTATCATACCGATTGGAGGTATTGCAACAAAAATGAGTTTTTGACATGTAACCGAGGCTTTAAGAACGAGTATGATTATGGATAATTATGAGCTATGCTATGATATAGTTATCATTAAGATTTTGAGCTTTAGAAAGGAAACATGGAGTTTAACTTGTATATATATGTATATGCATATGATAGGTGCATTTCGTTTGTTTCAAATGACATGGTCATGTGTGAGTTAATTACGTGTTGCATTTCATGAAGTTGATAAACAAAATGTGATTTATGAGAAATTATGTGCCTGAAATTTATGATAGAATTTGAATTGAAGGAAAGGATATAATGCTAAAAATAAGACTTGATTGGAAATGAAATGGAAAGTTGAAATGAAAAAAATAGAAAAGAGGTATTCTGAAAAAATATTTGGGGAGAGGAACCAGTTGTGGGTTGGACTCCCAAATTTTTGTGAAAAATGAACAAATAATAAACTGTATGGATTAATGTGGATTAAGTTGGCTTGGCGCATCCGCGGTGAAAGACCGAAAACTTACGCAAGATGGGGACCACGTGCCCACGGGTTAGCCCCCGAAACGTGGTGTTGTATCGTGGTGAGTTATAGAACTATCTATTAACCAATGGTTTCGTGTAGCCTATTGGGATAATAGAGAGGGGTTTCTATAAGCTACACCCGATATCGGTTCATTAATTGTGATAAATTAACTGTGATACGATTTTTGTGATAAACCGGGTAATGAAAATGTGATTTGATTTTTGTGAAAAATCGAGAAACGGGAATAAATGTGAAAGAAAGGAATATGTTGAAAAGGCTTAAGAAATGAATAACTTGGCGTGCGTGGGTGTGTGTGGGGGAATAAATAACAAATTTATGGAACTTACATTTTTATCCCGGTTGCACCCATCACACCTCACAAGTCATGCATTACATGTGAGTTAATCTATATCCTACGAGTTTCGGCTCATGTATATATGTCAAACACATTTCAGGTTCCGAAGAGCGGGGTAACACCAAGGCTGTGGAAGCTTTTGGGAAAAGCCAATAGATGGAGTTATAACGTCATTTGTTATCTTTTGTTTTTATTGTACATTGAACAAGAAAGTGATATAATGAAAGGGGATAGTCAATGTTGTATGTTATTCTAAACATTGTGGTAAACAAGAAAATATAATTCAGGAACTTGATTCGTTTTGTTAAATCTTTTAAGTGATACGTACATTATTTTCTAAGTTCTTGGACATTACTTTTGATCATGATTTATGTATAATGAGTTTTAAGGTTTAGTTCACGAACCTGGGTTTGGGTCGTGACACATATTTTCCTGCTTTACAGCTTATTATCTGTTTCTATTGGGTTTTGGCTCACAGGTGAGATTTTTCTGTAGAACCATTTTCAGGTGATGCTGTGGATGAGGAGTAGTTTTGGTGGTATCCGCGGTAGCAGAAGACTTTTATAGTTTTTCTTTTTGGTATGCTTGTTCCTGAAGGCAAGTTTTGTACGCCGTAAGGCGATATACTGTATGCATGTTGGAACTGTATGTCTTTTAAATATGAGAGATACACTTTGTTGGGTATTCCATTGGTTTCAACAGGTGGATTTCAATGTATGAAAACCTATATGTTCATATAAAACGAATGCTTGGTGAATTTTCACGTGACCCCGGGTTTTGGGGCGTGACATGTTCTGTATTATTTTGTCTTTGCATTAAAATCCCACCATACCCCAATTTTAAGGCATCAGTTTCAACGATCTTAAAGGCGAAAGGATTTGGTAAATTGAGACATGAAAGTTGTTTGGCATGATGTTTAATTCTTTGAACAGCATAAGTATGTTGTTGAGTCTAAGGCTTCGGATTGCTCCTAAGTCTTTGATACAATAATTTTGTATCTTTGTAAAGATCTTTGTGAAAGTCAGAAATATAATTTAGACTTCCCAATAATCTTTCCAATTGATTTTTGTTTGTTATTTCATCAGGAAATTTAATAGCAAAATCAATAGATCGATCGATGGGTATAATTGTTCCATGATGGAAAATTGATTAAAATGACGACTGACCTACTCTTTTCATTTGCATTTATTATTTGTGTGACTAACGGATAACTCGATCCAAGTTAGCTTGTGGGTCTGAAATGGTATCAGAGCCATCGATTAAAATTGTGCAGGTATAACTCGTTGTGATAGTGACCAATTGGAATGGCATGACTTTGGAGCAAGGGTTGTAAGTCTCCTTTAATTGTTCATAAGGCCAAGTACACACTTCCACATTAAACGTTATAAGCACAATTTATAAGATGGCTAGGTTAATCAGATCTTTTACCCATAATCTCGCTGGTGAAGGTTGATCTAGAACCCCACAAATAATAAATCAAAGTGAAATAGCAATTGAAGATATGAAAAAGGTCATAGCAAATTAGAATATGCCAAAAAAGAATATTAATGAATTATATGATAAAAAATTTGAATTAAAGCAAACTTATAAAATTAAAACTGTAGAACAAATTTTACCAGTAACAAACCAATATCAAACCTTTCAATTGTTAGATGCTCAATTAATTAAACAATTTCGACAAAAATTTAATTTTTTACATTTAGGATTAGTCCAAATCGAAATTAAACCCATGACAAGATTAAATCTGAATAAATCAATAATTTGCACATTAGTTGACCTAAGACACTTATCGTATTCCAATGCACTCTTAGGCACCATTAAAACTAGTTTAGCTCATGGACCTGTGTACTTCGAATGTTTTCCTAACTTTGAAGTATCACTTCATGACCTAACTATTCTCAAAACATTAACTTTACAAGTTCAAACAAAAAGATATAATATGAATCAATTGGCATTAAATTTATAAATTACATATAAAGTATATTTAAAAGCTATGACAGCATCTGCCCCAATGTTTAAAGGTATAACTAGTCCCCATGGATCTACAATTTTATTTCAATCAAATCCAAACGCATCTCAAGTATATACTCCTCGAGTTATAAAATGGAATGAAATAGAAGAAGATGATAATGAAGATAATAATACCTGGAATTTTCTTCAAATTATGTCACCTCAATCTTCAACACACACACAAGATCAACCAGAAACTATCATTGAATTTCCTGATGGATCTGTTCAAATTCAATTTTCTTCTAGGGCTAGTACATCTTTTATACGCTTTGAACCCACACCATATGAAACTCCTCTAGTCAGATCTCGATCTACCAGATCACATCAATTCTATACACCACTTAATAGATCCCAATTTAGTCGATCTTCAAGAGATGACAATATGTCCGGTATACAAATTGAAAACCAAATTCCCCAACCAGTATATCACACACCAGAATTTCAATCTACTGATGATATTGATATAGATTTAAGTACTTTAAATATAAATGTTATAACATTGGACATCGATGAAGATCAAGAATCAGACGATGAGACAGAATCTTTAATTGACAAAATTAATCACGAATATAAACAGGATTATAATACATTAAATCGACAATTTTTTACTTATATGCATGATGAAGAAGATATCAATGAAATTAGAAATAACTATTTAGAATTTTTAAAACATGTTACACATTATATTAGATTTTTTCCTTGGTATTAAAATATTTATTGTCCTCAAAATAACATCGAGGTTCCTATTATTCTTTTGTCAAAAGAAATCAATATGTTTGAAAAGAAATGGACTACTACTGATGGTAATGAATTTCAATCTATACATCCTCCCAGTAGAACGATTGTATTAGGTTCAAGAGTAAAGGCCCGTCCTTTTTCAGAATCTAATCAAAATCTTCCCCTACAATTAAACTATACCAATACTTATCTTCAAACCCTAGGAGAACAGGTCAGTCGTATTGAACAATTTGAACCCACCGTTCTTCCCAAATATAAATTACAAAATCCATCACAAGAATTTATTGAACAATTATATAAATCCTTAAATCCGCAACATCAATCGACCCCAGCCTCTTCTTCTAATCCTGTCAATAAACAAGAAGAACACAAATCTATTCATGTTTTAGAAGAAGAAGAAGACAAAGAAGAAGACAAAGAAGAAAAAGAATTGCAAAATTTATATTCCCAATTTCAAGAACCTCCAAATCAAATTCAAGCAACTACAATCGCACCTAAACCCGTTACAAGAAATTATTATCCTCGTCCAACGCCTATGGACATACAATATGAAGAAAAAACTTATCCAATGACTTTTAATGGATCTAATTTAGTTGAATGGAATCTAGACGGCAAGTCAGATTATCAAATAATAGAAATGGGACAACATATGATGAGGGCAGCTAATGCAGCCTTGTCACATAATCCTTCAAATAATGATGCAACCGTTGGTGAATTATTAATAGCAGAATTTTCTGGCCAACTTAAAGGTTGGTGGATTAATTAATAGCAGGAATATATGGACATACAATATGAAGAAAAAACTTATCAAATGATTTTTAATGGATCTAATTTAGTTGAATGGAATCTCGACGGCAAGTCAGATTATCAAATAATAAAAATGGGACAGCATATGATAATGGCAGCTAATGCAGCTGTCACGATCCAAACCCGGGTCCGTGAACTAATACCCAAAACATGCTATACATAAATTCTATTCTCAAACAAAAACTCGAGACATAAGAAAATGTTGTATTTAGTACATATCATTCAAAAGTTAAGTAGAATAAACCAAGTTCTAAAGTTACATTTCCGGATTCATCACAAGGAGCTTGAGATAATACACATTCAAAATTAACCATCATTTTCATTACATCCCTTTCAGTATCTTATATACAACAAAATAAAGAAACAAAGAAATCATGACTCCCATTCTTTGTTCTTTCCCAAAGCATCCATAGCCTTGCTATCACCCCGCTCGTCGGAACCTAAAATGTGTTTGACATATAAAAATGAGCCGAAGCTCGTAGGATAAAGATCAACTCATATCTAATGCATGATTTGTGAGGTGTGATGGGTGTAACCAAATGAAAATACATATTTTTACCAAATCACTTCTTTTACACACGCATACTCACGCACACCCAAGTTTATCTCCATTTATCTATTTCTTTTCCATTCGTCAACCTTTCATTTTAAATTCCCGATTTTCACAAAACCGTATTACTTTTAATGAACCGATGTCGGGTGTAGCTTATAGAAATTTTTTCCTATTAATCCCAACAGGCTACGCGAAGCATTGGGTAATAGATAGCTTTATAACTCACCACGACACAATACCACATTTCGGGGACTAACCCGTGGGCATGTGGTCCCCATCTTGTGCAAGTTTTCGGTCTTTTGCTGCAGAGCCGCTAGCCCAACTTATTCTACATAAATTCGTACGGCTCATTTTAAGTTAATTAGATTCATTTTTGCAACCTGGGAGTCCAACCCACACATGGTTCCTCTCCCACTCATTACCATACTATATCATTATAAATCCAAGCCCGAATTATCATCACAACTTTCCAAACACAATTTCTCATTTCCCAACTTTCATCATACAATGTTTCACTTCACCACCTTCATTACACAGTTTCTCATGAATCACAGTATTATCAATTTCTCATGAATCATAGTATTATCACATACCCATAACACAAGGTTGATATCAAGAGGATCACCTTAATTTAAAAGGAATACACCCATCAAGTATACATATACATATATTCATTTGAACTCACTTTTTGTGTGAAGAGGCTTCAATTAACAGGTCCAAGGTATGCATCTCAACTCAATTTAAATATATTTATAAATGTGCCACAAGCTCTAGGGACTAGAAATTTAGTAAAAAGGGCAAATGTGAGTAAAAATATGTTTTTCCAAAACATTGGGCTAAAAACAAGGGAAAAATGATTTTAAAATCTTGACATACCCTCACTATTTTGATCATAACTTTTTCTACAAAATGAATTTTTATGTGAGAGTAGTCTTGTTGGAAAGCGGACTTCAGGGGCTTCGATTTGAGTACAAGAACGACCCAATTTGAAGTTCGGATAAGGGAGATATGATCAAACAAAATTGACCCTGCGCAGTCAGTCCGCTCAAGCGGACGTCGAGGGCCCACTCTTGGCATCTGAGCGCTCGAGTGGACAGAGCTCTGCTTGAGCGTGCTGGCGCCCGAGAGGAACCCAAATTTGCCCCTGTTTTGAGTTTCAAACCTCCAAACACATAACCCTTATAAAAAACGCCTCAAACCTTCAATATTAAACTAAAAACACTTGATTCAAGCCTCAAAACTTCTTTTTGATATCTCAAATCATCAATTTCATGGGTAATCATTTCCCAAAAACCTCCATTTTTGTAAAAACCAACCCAACCTACACACAAACTTACCAATATGATCATTAAGCATGCAATTAACCCAATCTTTACTCATATATACAAAATATCAACTCAAATCAATGCAAGACATGTGAGAAAATCTAGATCCTACCTCGAATTTGCTCGAAAGCTTGTGATTTCTTCAAATCTCTCTCCTATGGTTTGGAAGTTGGGTCTCCTTGCTTTCCCAAAGCTTTATCTTTAATCTCTTAGCACCAAAGCTTGATTTTTCACCTTGCTCACCCTTGATCAAGCCTTGATCTTCAATATTTAAGGATGGAGAGTTAGGGTTTGGGGATATGGTGGCCCTTTCTCTCTCAAGAAAGGAAGAGGAGATGAGAGAAGAGAAGGGAAAAGAGGGGTTTGAGAGAGTCACGTGGGTGGGCTCTCTTTCATATAAGAGACTTATATATATAAATACCTCATATTTTCTCCAAGGCTCGCGAAGCTTCCAGCTCATCCCAATAATCCGCTCGAGCGGACCCCCATCGCTCGAGCGGTGATTCCTGAACTTGAATCTTAGCAAATTTTATTAAACCAAACTCAACTCCCGTACCTCACTCTTATTATCTCACTTCAACTTAACCCATAATTAAATTATCAAATTTATTGTTAATTTAGATCCTTTAAAAAAAATTTCACAACTCATTAATTGTCTACGAACGCCTACACAATTAAAACTCGTAGTCTAACTTTGTCATACCACAATATTTAATTAAGGCAAAGATTAATAAAATGAACACGTACCGGGTTATCACAACCTTCCCCCTTTAGGAATTTCGTCCCCGAAATTTGATCCTTCTTATGACTTAAAAAGCTTGGGATATTTAGATCGGATATCTGACTCTCTTTCCCAAGTTGCTTCTTCCACACCATGATGCTGCCATAACACTTTTACATAGGATAGGGTCTTTCCTCATAAAACTTGTTGACGGGTGTCCAGAATCTTCACCGGCAATTCTTCATATGACATATCGTCTCGTAGCCTCAATTCTGAACAATCTATCACGTGTGAAGGGTCGGGCTCATATTTTTGTAACATCGACACATGAAAAATATCGTGTACAGATGATAGCCGTGGTGGCATAGCCAGTCGATATGCTACTTTCCCAATCCGTTCAAGGATTTCAAAAGGTCCTATGAATCGTGGTGGCAACTTTTCGCCTTTTCCAAACCATACCAAGCCTTTCTTCAGTGACACTTTTAGAAATACAAAATCCCCTACTTCAAACGATAATGGTCGCCTCCGTCTATTGGCATAACTTTTTTGGCGACTCTGAGCCATGATCAAAACGCTTTCGAATTGTGGCGATCTTCTCGGTTGTTTCCCTCACCAATTCAGGGCCTAGCAATGAGGCTTCTCCAACTTCAATCCAACATAATGGGGATCTACAAGGTCTTCCATATAATGCTTTATACGGGGCCATCTCGATACTTGCTTGATAACTATTGTTGTGTGCGAACTCTACTAGCGGTAGGTGATCTTCCTACGAACCACCAAAGTCCAACACACAAGCTCGTAACATATCTTCCAAAATTTGAATCGTACGCTCGGATTGACTGTCAATTTGAGGGTGGAATGCAGTACTAAAGAGTAATCTGGTCCCCAAAACTGCATGCAAGCTTTTCCAAAATCGTGATGTAAATTAGGGGTCTCTATCTGATACTATCGATATTGGTACACCATGTAATCGCACAATCTCTTGAACATATAATCTTCCTAACTTGTCCACCGAGTCGGTTATACGTATCAGGAGAAAATGCGCTAACTTCGTTAATCGATCCATAATTACCCATATCGCGTTATATCCCTTTGGTGACCTAGGAAAGCCGAAAACAAAATCCATCGTCACATGTTCCCACTTCCACTCTGAAACTGCTAATGGTTGAAGCATGCCCACCAGTCGCTGATGTTCTGTTTTTACTTGTTGACACGTGAGACACTTAGCAACAAATGAAGCCACATCCTTTTTCATGCCCTTCCACCAAAATTGCCGTCGGAGATCATGATACATCTTTGTAGTTCCCGGATGTACTGCGAGTCGAGAATGGTGAAAGTCTCATAGCACTTCTTCACGACAAACCTCAGGTACAAACAATCTTTCGATAAATCTCAAGCCTTGGTTCAGTAAATTGGTCCATCCTTCAGCATTTTCCTTGTTGGTGACGCGTTCCCCATACATTTATGCTTCTTTATCAAGCTGTTGGGCTTCTATGACGTGGTGAATCAACATAGGTTGAGAGACCACAGCGGATAAGGTAACACGATCCTCAGCCCACCAAGGTTAAAGTCAAATTCTCCAACTTCTTCCAACATTTTCCATTCCTGTAAAGAGATATGGGCTAAAGACTTCAAAGACTTCGACTAAGGGCATCTGCAACAACGTTCGCCTTGCCCGGATGATACTGCAAACTAAAATCATAGTCACCCAAGTATTCCATCCATCTCCTCTGTCTCAGAATTAAATCCTTCTGCGAGAATAAATATTTGAGACTCTTATGGTCAGAGAAAACTTCAAATCGTTCTCCATAAAGGTAATGCCTCCACATCTTTAATGTAAAAATAGTTCTTGCTAATTCTAAATCATGTGTGGGGTAGTTCCTTTCAAGTGTCTTCAATTGCCTTGATCCATATGCCACAACTTTGCCCTGCCGCATCAGAACGCATCATAACCCTTCATGAGACGCATCACAATATACTTCATAACCAAGACCCCTCTCAGGTATGATCATTATCGGCGCACTAGTCAATCGATTCTTTAATTCTTGGAAAGCATCTTCGTAAGCATCACTCCATGTGAATTTAATACCCTTTCGAGTGAGTCGGTCAAGGGAGACGCTAAACGGAAAAAGTCCTTTACAAAACGATGGTAATACCCTGCAAGGCCTAAGAAACTTCTGATATCAAACACACTTTGCGGTCTTCTCCATTCTAGCACGGCCTCTACTTTAGATGGATCAACAGTTACTCCGTCTTTTGACACAACATGTCCCAAAAATTTTACTTCAAGCAGCCAGAATTCGCATTTCTCATACTTAGCATAAAGCTTGTGCTCTCTCAAAAATTGAAGCGCCATACATAAATGCTTCTCATAAACTTCTGGGGTCAGAGAATAAATCAAGATGTCATCAACAAAAACCACTACAAATTGATCAAGGTAAGATCGGAAGATCCAATTCATCAAATACATGAAAGTTGCGGGGGCATTTGTTAAACCAAAGGGCATTACCAAAAATTCATAGTGTCCGTAACGAGTATGAAAAGCGGTCTTAGGTATGTCACCCTTCCGAACTCTTAACTGGTAATAACTCAATCTCAAATCAATTTTTGAAAAACATGCAGAACCCTTCAGTTGGTCAAATAGATCATCGATCCTGGGCATCGGATATTTATTCTTCACCGTAACTTGATTCAATTTTTGATAATCGATACATAATCACAACGAGCCATCTTTCTTTTTAGCAAACAATGCCGGTGCTCCCCACGGCGAGACACTAGGGCGAATAAAGCCCTTATCCAACAAGTCCGGCAACTGAATCTTCAATTCTCTCAACTCTGCTGGGGCAAAACGATAGGATGGCATCGATATTGGAACAGTCCCTGGGATAAGCTCAATAGAAAATTCAACTTCTCTATGTGGCGGCAGTTCAAACAACTCTTCCGAAAAAACGTCACTAAACTCATTCACCACCAGTGGAAGCACTCCTTGTATGGAAGGATCATCCTTAGTTAAAAGGGTAGAAAGGATCGTATGCACATTGGTTAAATGGTTCACGTCACTGGGTTGAGGTGTCATCTTATCATCCTTGTCCCCCACATAGAAGAAAGAGTCTCCTTCTGGAGTATACAAAAAGATCCTTCGCCGATCACAATCGATAAATGCACGAAATGCAGTTAATCAGTCCATTCCAAGAATAATGTCAAACCCTGACATCTTCATCACGATAAAGTCGAATACCAAATGACGATCAGCTATTACTACTTCACATCCTCTACATACATATCTCAACATTATACTGTCACCGATGGGTGTCTCAACATTTACAACAACATCCGTCACCTCAACAGGTAAACCCAAAGCAGATACGAATGAAGAGGTGATAAATGAACGTGATGCACCAGTATCAAATAACACATGGGCCCAAGAATTGAAAACTAACAAAGTACCTCATATCACAGGGGTACTGGTGGTAGTCTCGCGTATCTTAGGGTTTGAGGAAGTACCAACTTCTGCTATGGTATAGACCCTTCCTTGGACTCCAGATGCCTGTCCCTGTACCCTACTTGATGCACAGATTATACTGAAGAAGACTCCTTAGGAGGCCAAACTATCTGTACTCCAGTCTGTCGAGTTGGATGGTCATATGTCTGTCGCTGCGTAGAATGTGTAGTAGATGTTTCTTTGCCAGATCTCCCTTGCGGACATTCACGTCTAACGTGCCCCTCTTGACCACACTGAAAACATCTAATGGGCCCCCTGTCTTGAGACTATCCTTGTGTCACACTCTGCTGTTGCCTTGGTGCTTGCTTCCTTTATGAGCATTCTCTAGCCCTGTGCCCATGCTGCCCACAAACAAAACATGCAACTTCACTTCGCTCCAGCAATGCCGTCGAGGCCACAGATGGGGTGGGTATGGAGCATTTGGTCTGAAAAGATCTTTGTGGCACCGAACTCGTATTGCCTTGTTCTAGTCTTCGCTTCTTATAAGGTCATCCCTCTGAATGTGTTGTTCTAGCCACCGAAGGTTGCCTCCTTTCCATGATCCTGCGATTATCTGCCATAGCACTTTCTATTACCATGGTTGTCTCCACTACCTCCGAGAAAATCCTCAATCGAAACCCCACCACTTTCTCTCAAATGGATGGTCATAAACCCCTTTCAAACCTCTTTGCCTTTAACTCCTCCGTTGACACCATTTCTGGCGCGAACTTTGACAAACTTGTGAACTTTGCTTCATATTGCAACACAGAAAAATTCCCTTGTATCAACGATAAGAATTCCTCTCTATACGTATCTCGAATAGACTCGGGGAAATATTTCTCCAAAAACATCGCTGTAAATGCTGCCCATGTACCATCTGTTGTCGTCTTCGTAAACTCCCACCAATCATTCGCCTCTTCCCAAAACTAAAAAGTAGCAAAACTGACCCTAAGGTCATCTTCCACTATTTGTAAAGTATCTAAAATATGGGTAACTACCTTCAGCCATTTTGTCGCCACTCGAGGTTCGGGTTCCCCAGCATAAGTAGGAGGGTTCAAGCGTTGAAACTCTCTCATCATCATTGCGGCCCTTCCGTCTACACCACGTACTTCCCCTTGGTTAGCCCCAGTCCCTACTAAAGTCTTGAGTGTATTCAGTATCTATTGATTCATTTCTGCACCCCCAACTGGTTCCTGCGGGGTGTTAACATCCCCTTCTTCAGGAATTGGCGCTCTCCCGCGCCCTCGGCCGCGATCGCGACCTTCAGCTCTTTCTCACCTAGGAGGCATGATCTATACGAAAGGAAAACGATCGTCAATATATAATTCGCAAATAAATCGACATTCCCTCCCCAATAGATTTAATTTTAAGCCCAAACTTCCCTATCCTACTCAACTTAATCACACAAGCACATAAACACATACCGAGGAAAAGCCTTAAAGTAACGCGACAATCTGAGTAACTAATTCAGATTTCTCATAGAAAGAACGTCGGCCAAACGGTTTTCTATTTTGAACCCCAAAATAGTTGATCAGACGCCAAATGGCAAATCACATCACCCCAAGACTCAACCACCATACTCATATAAACACATAACATGCGCAAGACAATACAACCACAATCCCATGCAAGCACACAAACCATGTCGTGTAGTGGTGCCTAATTATCATGAAACAATTCTCATACAAAGTCGTCCTCACATCCCACGGCTCCTAAGTATCCGAACCTAGAGCACTGATACCATTCTGTCACGACCCAAACCCAGGTCCGTGAACTAATACCCAAAACATGCTATACATAAATTCTATTCTCAAACAAAAACCCGAGACATAAGAAAATGTTGTATTTAGCACATATCATTCAAAAGTTAAGTAGAATAAACCAAGTTCTAAAGATACATTTCCGAATTCATCACAAGGAGCTTGAGATAATACACATTCAAAATTAACCATCATTTTCATTACATTCCTTTCAGTATCTTATATACAACAAAATAAAGAAATAAAGAAATCATGACTCCCATTCTTTGTTCTTTCCCAAAGCATCAATAGCCTTGCTATCACCCCGCTCGTCGGAACCTGAAATGTGTTTGACATATAAACATGAGCCGATGCTCGTAGGATAAAGATCAACTCATATCTAATGCATGATTTGTGAGGTGTGATGGGTGTAACCAAATGAAAATACATATTTTTACCAAATCACTTCTTTTACTCACGCATACTCACGCACACCCAAGTTTATCTCTATTTATCCATTTCTTTACCATTCGTCAATTTTTCATTTTAAATTCCCAGTTTTCACAAAATCATATCACTTTTAATGAACCGATGTCGGGTGTAGCTTATAGAAATCCCTCCCTATTAATCCCAATAGGCTACGCGAAGCCATTGGGTAATAGATAGCTCTATAACTCACCACGACACAATACCACATTTTGGGGACTAACCCATGGGCATGTGGTTCCCATCTTGCGCAAGTTTTCGGTCTTTCACCGGGGAGCCGCTAGCCCAACTTATTCCACATAAATTCGTACGGTTCATTTTAGGTTAATTAAATTCATTTTTGCAACCCGAGAGTCCAACCCACACATGATTCCTCTCCCACTCATTACCATACTATATCATTATAATTCCAAGCCCGAATTATCATCACAACTTTCCAAACACAATTTCTCATTTTCCAACTTCCATCATACAATGTTTCACTTCACCACCTTCATTACACAGTTTCTCATGAATCACAGTGTTATCAATTTCTCATGAATCATAGTATTATCACATACCCATAACACAAGGTTGATATCAAGAGGATCACCTTAATTTAAAAAGAATACACCCATCAAGTATACATATACATATATTAATTTGAACTCACTTTTTATGTGAAGAGGCTTCTATTAACGAGTCCAAGGTATGCATCTTAACTCAATTTAAATATATTTATAAATGTGCCACAAGCTCTAGGGACTAGAAATTTAGTAAAAAGGGCCAATGTGAGTAAAAATATGTTTTTCCAAAACATTGGGCTAAAAACGGGTAAAAAATAATTTTAAAATCTTGACATACCCCCACTATTTTGATCATAACTTTTTCTACAAAATGAATTAGTCTTGTTGGAAAGAAGACTTCCAGGGCTTCGAATTAAATATAAGAACGATCCAATTCAGAGTCCGGATGAGGGAGATATGATTGAACAAAGTTGGCCCTGCGCAGTCAGTCCGCTCGAGCAGACGTCGAGCGCCCACTCTCGGCATCTGAGTGCTCGAGCGGACAGAGCTCCGTTCGAGCGCGCTGGCATCCGAGAGGAACCCAGATTTGCCTCTGTTTTGAGTTTTAAGCCTCCAAACACATAACTCTTATAAAAAACGCCTCAAACCTTCAATATTAAACTAAAAACACTCAATTCAAGCCACAAAACTTCTTTTTGATATCTCAAATCATCAATTTCATGGGTAATCATTTCCCAAAAACCTCCGTTTTTGTAAAAACCAACCCAACCTACACAAACTTACCAATATGATCATTAAGCATGCAATTAACCCAATCTTTACTCATATATACAAAATATCAACTCAAATCAATGCAAGACATGTGAGAAAATCTAGATCCTACCTCGAATTTGCTCGAAAGCTTGTGATTTCTTCAAATCTCTCTCCTATGGTTTGGAAGTTGGGTCTCCTTGCTTTCCCAAAGCTTTATCTTTAATCTCTTAGCACCAAAGCTTGATTTTTCACCTTGCTCACCCTTGATCAAGCCTTGATCTTTAATATTTAAGGATGGAGAGTTAGGGTTTGGGGATATGGTGGCCCTTTCTCTCTCAAGGAAGGAAGAGGAGATGAGAGAAGAGAAGGGAAAAGGGGGGTTTGAGAGAGTCACGTGGGTGGGCTCTCTTTCATATAAGAGACTTATATATATAAATACCCCATATTTTCTCCAAGGCTCACGAAGCTTCCAGCTCATCCCGATAGCTTGCTCGAGCGGACCCCCACCGCTCGAGCGGTGATTCCTGAACCTGAATCTTAGCAAATTTTATTAAACCAAACTCAACTCCCGTACCTCACTCTTATTATCTCACTTCAACTTAACCCATAATTAAATTATCAAATTTATTGTTAATTTAGATCCTTTAAAAAGAAATTTCACAACTCATTAATTGTCTACGAACGGCTACACAATTAAAACTCGTAGTCTAACTTTGGCATACCACAATATTTAATTAATGCAAAGATTAATAAAATGAACACATACCGGGTTATCACAGTAGCCTTGTCACATAATCCTTCAAATAATGATGCAACCATTGGTGAATTATTAATAGCAAGATTTTTCGGCCAACTTAAAGGTTGGTGGTATAATTATTTAAGTGATGAACAAAGATTAAGAATTTTAGCGTCAGTCAAAAGAAATGAACATGTGCTTCCTATAAAAGAACATGGTCTTTCTGTTAGTGATATAATTACAACTTTAATTACATTAACAATTCAACATTTTGTAGGTAATACACAAATTGTCCTCGAAAGAGGAAAAGAATTATTAATTAATTTACGTTGCCTAACTTTAACCTATTTTAGATGGTATAAAGATGTATTCTTATCAAACTTATATCAAAGAAATGATACTAATCAAGAATTTTGGAAAGAACAATTTATTGCTGGTCTTCCCACATTATTTATAGAAAAGGTCAAAACTAGATTAAGAAATAAAAATCAAGGCATATTACCATATAATCAATATACATATAGAGAATTAATTTCTGAAATATGTGCAAAAAGTTTAGTCCTCTGCAATGATATAGAACTAAAAAATCAACTTAAAAAAGACAAAAGATTAGGAAAAACCGAATTAGGTCAATTTTGCTACCAATTTGGATACAATACCATAAAATCGCCCTTATACCCTTTAACTAAACCTACACATAAAAGGAAAAAATATTATCATAAATATAATAAATATAAGAAAAGATATAAAACTTACAAGCCCTACAAAAAAATACCAAAATTATAAATCTTACTCAAAATTTCAAAAGCGACCACAAAAATCAGCCAACAAAAAATCTACCAATCAAGCATCAACAACTAAAAAGGATGCTGTATGCTGGAAATGTGGCAAAGTTGGTCACTTTGCTAATAAATGTTTCACAAAATAAAAAATAAATGAATTAAATTGTTCCGACGAATTAAAATAACAAATTATGAATTTATTACTAAATTCCAGACCATCAAGTGAAAATAAATATTATTCATCACAATCTTCAAATAAAAAATATAATTTAGAAAAATTAAATCAAGATATAATTTTTACTTCAGAAGAATCCGATTCTGAAGAAGAAACAAAATGCTGTAATAAATGTCAAACTAAAGAAAATTATTACCAAGCAATTCTAAAAATAAATGGATTAAGTATAAAAGTTCTATCCCAAGATGAACAAAGCATATTAGATATTTTAAATCAAATTAATGATCCAGAAACAAGAAAATATATTATTTTTAAATATATGGATCAAGTACAACAAAAATTACAAGAATTTCAACAACAAAGAAACCAAAATAAATTTACTTACAAACAATGTGATTTTAAAAATGTTTTAGAAAGACTACAACAATCTGCATCCGCTCAACCAATCTTAACAGATTTACATCAAGAAGTAAATAATTTAAAACAAGACATAAAACAATTACAAATCAGAATTACACAATTAGAAAATAATAAGAATGAATCAGCAACTGGCTTATTTCCATCTGAAATAAAAAATGGAAAACCAAAAAATAATAAAAAACAAAAAGGTATTATGATAGAAGAACCTAATCCCGACTTAATAGTAAATGAAACAAATTTTCCAACAATAAATCAAATTATGTATCAAAAATGGCATATTAAAATTCAATTAGTTGTTGAAGAATATTTTATTGTGGAAGCTATAGCTCTTGTTGACTCTGGAGCCGATCTTAATTGTATTAGAGAAGGATTAATCCCTACAAAATATTTTGAAAAAATAAAGCAAAATTTAAATACAGCAGATGATTCCTCTATGAAAATTAATTATAAACTTTCACATGTTCACATTTGTAATCAAGGAATTTGCTTACAAACTAAATTTGTGTTAGTATCCAATTTATCACAGCATATCATTTTAGGAACTCCATTCCTAACAATGATTGCACCATTTACTGTTACCTATGAGGGTATCAGCACAAAATTAATGAAAAATGAAGACATAATATTTTTGTTTATTTTTTCTCCACAACCACACACACTACAAGAATTAAAATCTACCTTAATTTTCAAACAAAAACAAATTAATTTCTTACAAGAAGAAATTTCTTATTCTCACGTTGATGAACAAATTCAAAAATTTGATACACAACAGCAAATAAAACATTTTAAAAATCTTTTTACAAAAGACTTATGTGCTGATTTTCCTCATGCTTTTTGGCATAGGAAACAGCATATTGTTAATTTACCCTAAGAACCTGATTTTAATGAAGAATTTATTCCCACAAAAGATCGTCCATCTCAAATGGATCAAGCCCAATTAGAATATTGTAAAAAAAAATCAAGATTTAATAAATAAAAAATTAATTAGGCCAAGTAAATCACCATGGTCATGTGCTGCATTTTATATAAATAAAAATGCAGAACTTGAACGTGGGGCTCCACGATTAATGATTAATTATAAACCATTAAACAAAGTTTTACAATTGATACGCTATCCAATCCCAAACAAAAAGGATTTATTAAATAGATTATATCATGCTAAAGTATTTTCCAAATTTGATAAGATATCTGGATTTTGGCAAATCCAGATTGCTAAAAAAAATAGATACAAAACTGCATTTACAGTTCCATTTGGACATTATGAATGGAACGTAATGCCTTTTGGACTTAAAAATGCCCCATCCGAATTTCGAAATGTATTGAATGACATACTTATGCTGTTCAAAGAATTAAACATCATGCCAAACAACTTCCATGTCTCAATTTACCAAATCCTTTCGCCTTTAAGATCGTTGAAACTGATGCCTCAGAATTGAGGTATGGTGGGATCTTAAAGCAAAGACAAAATAATACAGAACAATTAGTTCGGTTTACGAGTGGTGTGTGAAAACTCACTCAACAAAATTATTCTACTATTAAAAAAGAAATTTTATCGATTGTTTTATACATTACAAAATTTGAAAGCGATCTTTTAAATCAAAAATTTTTGTTAAGAATTGATTGTAAAATAGCAAAAGAAGTTTTACAAAAAGATGTTCAAAATATTTCTTCAAAACAAATATTTGCCCGATGGCAAGTCATTTTAAGTATTTTTGATTTTGATATTAAATATATTAAAGGAACTAATAATTCTTTGCCAGATTTCTTAACTAGAGAATTCCTGCAGGGCAATGTCCAATTCACGCAAAAGTCAGGATACGTAATCATCCTCCAAAAGTACTCCTCCAAATGTAGTAATGAGTCTAAACTCAACACGCACACAACCGACTAAGAGCAAAGCCACTCTTAATCCAATCTCAAAAGCACAACCCCATAAATATCTTTCTCATGAAACCCGCATCCCAATTATTCCTCTCGAAGATGAGAACCTTAAAGTTTTACAAAGTGTACCAGAGAGTTAAATCTCAAACATTTTGACCAAACTTATCGGCAATTATTTGCCACAAAAAATGGTGTTATCCACCAACTGCAAATTCTCTATCCCACCTGTTTTATGAAACTCTTCTTCTTGAAATCGGCTCCATTAAAATTCAACACAATTTGAATAATGATAAGGAAATTATCAATTATGCTAAATGTGTTATCCAAAAAATCATTTCCAAACAAGAATGGGGCTTGGGAAAAAAATTTTCTAAACAATTTAAAAATAATACCATCCGCCCTACCACATACAATTATTATGATTATCAACATGCATGGAAACATGTTTTTTATATGCAAAACTCCATCATGCAACACTCATAGTTTATCAAATTTTGTGATAATTTTAAATCAATTATCCCCAGTTGGTTTTTCAATTGGTGGTATAAATTTGGTCCACATCCAAACATCCTCCCTTCTATTCTCCTCCAGTCGTTTGATCTATATTGTAAATATGTTAATCCATCTCAACCTGCTATTCTCCAATTTTATGCTGATTTCAGTTTGCCATGGCTTTTGCAATGGCAATTTACATTTGACATTCAAAACCATGTTCCTTATTTGTGCCGCCTTTATACTTCTAAATGGTGGGACAAATTCAAAATCCCCAAATAATATTATCCTGATTATTTACATAATTATTATTCCAAATCCTTCAAAGGTAACGAGTCTTATGCATCCAAAGTTGCTTCTTCATCGTCGCCAAATCTGTTTCATCAACCTCATCCGATTTTCTCAATGTTAATATTTCAGCCATCTGTGCAAAAGTGTTGTCAAAAAATCCATCTTTAATCTCCTCCAAAGACGCCTTAAAGAAGGCACTTCTCAAAAAATTAAATTCCCAACTTGAGTCAGATGATCTCCTAAGAGAATTGCACTCTCCTACAGATCCAATTAGTCCTCAGTCTAATGAGGATGATTGCTTCGGAATTCATTTTGATTCTCAATCTTTTTGACTATCCAAAGCTCAATATGATCCCATTATTCTCTCAATTTTTCAAAAGAATTCAATTTTTCATCCATCATATCCATCTTTATTAAATAATTCTCACTTCATCAAAAGCCACCAACACCATATGCCTTGTCTTCCAATTCAAAAGGAAGTCAAAAGATGCTCCCGGTGCTCCACTCAATGCAATCAGACAGCAAACAGTATCCAAACGTGATTCAATAGTCAAAATTCCCCGACAACTATAGTACCAAACAGTAAAAGTCAATAGTAAAAGCTGCATAGTAACTCCACTCGTGGATCAACAGTGCATATGGAGACGCAAACAGTGACCGACAAGTTACTATTCCAGCTACAGTAATCTGAGAAATTTGTCAAAAGTAAACAATGATTTACATTATTCCTTCCACTGTATAATTTTCCATTTTCAATGTAATTTCATGTCCGAGGCTACGACCTCACTTATAAAAGGGACTGCCTTCCCCTTCTGTGAGGCAGACTAAGTTTAGAAAACCCTTTCATTTTCAATTATCGCCTTGTATTTGTAGTCTTCCATCAAGATTGTAAGTTGCAATTTCCAATTTGTATTTTAAGTTTTAAAATTAATAAAAAAATTTATTCGTTTCTTTTACCTACTCTTTTCATTTGCATTTATTATTTGTGTGACTAACGGATAACTCGATCCAAGTTAGCTTGTGGGGATAATTATTTAAGTGATGAACAAAGATTAAGAATTTTAACGTCAGTCAAAAGAAATGAACATGGGCATCCTATGATGTCCATTGTTATAACATTTATATTTAAAGTACTTAAATCTATATCAATATCATCAGTAGATTGAAATTCTGGTGTGTGATATACTGGTTAGGGAATTTGGTTTTTAATTTGTATACCGGACATATTGTAATCTCTTGAAGATCGACTAAATTGCGATCTATTAAGTGGTGTATAAAATTGATGTGATCTGGTAGACTGAGATCTGACTAGAGGAGTTTCATATGGTGTGGGTTCAGAGTGTATAAAAGATGTACTATCCCTAGAAGGAAATTGAATTTGAACAGATCCATCAGGAAATTCAATGATGGTTTCTGGTTGATCTTGTGTGTGTGTTGAAAATTGAGGTGGCATAATTTGGGGAAAATTCTAGGTATTATTATCTTCATTATCAACTCTTCTATTTCATTCCATTTTATAACTCGATTCAACCAACTAATTAACCTACCTTTTGTAGTTTAAAAATTTTTATTAATTTTTGAACTTAAAATAAAAATTAGAAATTGCAACTTACAATCTTGATGGAAGACTGCAAATACAAGGTTGTAATTGAAAATTAAAAGGGTTTTCTAAACTTAGTCTACCTCACAGAAGGGGAAGGCAGTCCCTTTTATAAGTGAGGTCGTAGCCTCGGACATGAAATTACATTAAAAATGAAAATTTATACAGTGGAAGGAATAATGGAAATCATTGTTTACTTTTGACAAATTTCTTAGATAACTGTAGCTGGAATAGTAACTTGTCGGTCCTTGTTTGCGTCTCCATATGCACTGTTGATCCACGAGTGGAGTTACTGTGCAGCTTTTACTGTTGACTTTTGTATATATATATATATATATATATATATATATTGTCGAAATAGAAGGATAATTAGTGATTCCTTTAACATAAAATTTATGTGGTACTTTATTATATGTAAATTTTGAGATTTTATGTTTCATAGTTGGGGTATGAATTATGATTAATTATATATATGTAAAACAAAATTTAGGTTATTACACCATATGTCACTGATATCCCATTTTCTCATCATCATGGGAGAATTATCGGGACAAGTGCAAATCAAGAACAGGGTGCTGATGCACAGGGTTCAGATTTCGTACATGTTACTGCTAGTACACAGACACAGGTAGTGCCTCGTCATAGTGGGAGGGTTGTTCATCAACCTAATCAGTATATATTCTTGGTAGAGTCTTTTGACAGGATCCAAGCAGAACTAGATACTGAGCCCCGTAACTACAGTGAAGCACTTCAGGATAAAGATGCAGATCTTTGGCAAAGGGTTATGAATTTAGAGATAGAATCTATGTATTCCAATAAGGTTTAGGAACTTGTAAAATCACTCGAAGGGATAAAACCCATTGGATGCAAGTGGATCTACAAGAGGACGAGAGGAGCAAACGGGAAGGTTGAAACCTTCAAATATAGGCTTGTTGCTAAAGGGTTCACTCAGAAAGAAGGGATCGATTATGAGAAAATCTTTTCGTCGGTAACCATGCTTAAGTATATCCGGACTCTCTTATCCATTGCTTCTCATTTCGATTATGAAATTTGGCAAATGAATGTCAAGACATCTTTCCTTAACGGATGTCTTGACGAGTGTATCTATATGGTACAATCAGACGAATTCATTGCGAAGAGTCAGGAGCACATGTTGTGCAAGCTTAAGAGATCCATTTATAGACTTAAGCAGGTATCGGGGTCTTAGAACACTCGATTTGATCAAGCCATAAAGTCTTATGATTTTGATCAGAGTACGGATGAGTCTAGTGTGTATAAGAAGTATGACGGAAACGTGGTAATTTTCCTAGTACTTTATGTAGACGATTTCTTGCTCATCGAAACGATGTGGGGCATTATCTGCGATTAAAGTATGGTTATCTGGACAGTTCGGTATGAAGGACTTGGGAGAATCCAGTCACATCTTTGGGATCAAACTTTTACGAGATCGAAAACAAAGTATGTTGGGCTTATTACAAGCAAAGTATATCGATGATATCCTTGCTCGTTTTAGCATGTAGGATTCCAAGAAAGGGTTTCTCCCTTTCAGGCATGGAATCACTCTATCCAAAGATCAGTGTCCTAAGACACTTGATGAGATTGAGGAAATGAAGGCGGTTCCTTATGCTTCAACAGTAGGGAGCCTCATATATGTTATGCTCTGCACTAGACCCAACATCTGCTTTGCCGTTGACATGGTTAACAAATATCAGTCTAACCCAGAGCAAGAGTATTAGACTGCGATAAAAAATATAATCAAGTACCTGAAAATAACTAAGGATTATATTTTGGTTTACCAGAGAGATAGTCTAGTACCTTTAGGGTACACAAATTCAAATTTTCAGTCAAACAAAGATTCTCGTAAGTCTACCTCAAAATATGTGTTTACCTTAGGAGGTGGAGCTATAAGTTGGAGGAGTATCAAGTAGTTCTACATTACGGATTCCACCATGGAGGCCGAGTACTTGGCAGCTCCTAAAGCAGCCAAGTAGGCCGTTTGGCTTAGAAACTTCCTATTGGATCTAGATATGGTACCTTCAGTTCCATCGATTATTATACTTTATTATGATAATAGCAGAGCGGTTGCAAACTCGAAGGAACTAAGAGGCCATAAGAAAGAAAAACACATTGAGGGTAAGTATCACCTGATACGAGAAATTGTACAAAGAGGTGATGTTATTGTGACAAAGATTACATCAGGAGACAACCTTGCAGATCTTTTTATATGACTTTTGATAGTCATGCAGAGGGCATGAGAGTTAGAGGTATAGCAGCATGATTTTGAGTATAAGTAAGAGATTGTTAGGGTTGGTATACTGAAAACCATATTTTTAGTATTTAATTTTATTTTTTAATAAAATTAATTTTTTAT
>JAUMHN010138844.1:0-23329 GCA_032360265.1 Heliamphora ciliata
CTTCACCTTGCTCACCCTTGATCAAGTCTTGATTTTCAAGATTTGAGAATGGTAGGTTAGGGTTTCTTGAGGTGGAGAAAATTCTCCCTCAAGGAGAGGAAACAAAGAGAGAGAGAGAAAATATGAAGAATGACCCTTGGTCTTTCTCACGTGACACACGTGTATATATATTGTTTATTTATTTTTCTCAAATGTTCTCCAAGACTCGCGAACGTTCTAACTGATTCTTGCTAGCTCTCTCGAGCGGGCCCCAACCGCTCGAGCAGTGGTTCCTGGACCTGAACCTTAGCATATTTTCTTAAACCAAGCTCAAATCTCTAACCTCACACTTATTATCTCACTTTAACTTTTATCAATTTTTTTTGGTTAACTTAGATCTTTAAAATTATTCTACAATATTAATTTGTTCACGAACACCCATACAATTAAAACTCATATTATAACGTTTGGTCATATCTCAATATTTAGTTAAAGAGAAGATTAATAAAATAAACACGTACCGGGTTGTCACAGTATCAGTGGTACGGTATTTATAGAGTTTATCAACCAATGAGATGCTGGCATGTTTTGGGCTACGTCAGGCCTTTTGAAGTTGGCGGTTACTAGGTATGGTGTTGGCGGTCGCCACAATGCAGAGCTTCTAAGGGTTTTCTATGACGGTCGGCACAATGAAGTTGGCGACCCCAAGGTTAAAAATGGTGACTGCTACATTGGTTAGGGTTCTCATGAGGTTCTTGTCATGGTTGCAAACATCAAAGTTGGCGGTCCCATTTTTCCAAGTTGGCGGTTCAAGGTTTGGACAATGTAGGTTCACTGGTTTGAATGTTTTGATCATTTGGCTTGGGTACTAAGCTTGGATCATTTTTTGAGGATCATTCTGAAACATCATTCCACTTGATTTCATCATCAAAAATACTTGGACCAACTAAACATTAGACGAGGTCAAATTGGGATGTCTACAGTTGCCCCTCTTTGACACAACTTGTGCAGCAACGCATGACGCGAGTTATGTCAAAGACCCAGAGACAACATTCATTTAATCGAGCCGTAAATCTTAGGCCACAAATACACAAGCATGCATATGATATTGATCGTACTCAAATTTTCATCGAGCTGCCTATTAGGGTTGTATACTAAAAATTATATTTTTAGTATTTAATTTAATTTTAAAAAAAATAATTTTTCTATTTTATGAAAATCTTAATGAGTAATATATACAATATCATTTCTTTAATGTTATGCATGAATGTTCTTTATTCTACACAGTATTTAATCTAGTGTATAGAGTACGGATTGCACACAAAAGATCAGATTTTAGGTTCTTACAGAATATAAGCATTTGTTTACAGTTTAGATGGAAATGAACATACCATCGGTATGACTATAGCATAGAGTTTTAGTAGGCTTGTCTTGATTACAGGGAACAGATAATAGCGTCATCTATTATTCTGACTCCCTTTACTAGTACACTTTGTGTGTATTGAACGGGACATATTAGGGTAATTAATTTTATACTGACTATATAAATTAATTCACACCTCAAGGTTATTATGAGAGTGCTTATACTCTTAATCGTGAAATAATTATTGAGTTGCGTATATTTGATATTCGTTGTTTTGATTCATTAGAAGGTGCGATCTTATATGGGTCTATATTCTCGGTGAGTTGGATAGCAGTATTATTTATATAGTGAATATTAACTATTGATGGATTCTACGTCTCGAATGATCAGGATTGACGATACCCCGTTAAGGAAACTTATAAGTTTTGACCGGGTCAAACTCTGCAGGTGGATTTGATTATCCCGCAGTGCAATAAGTTATGTGGAAGGATTTAAGGAATTTCAAGATGCCGATTAAATTAAATTGTCAATAATTAAATTTAATTGGCGGGTATCAAAAATATTAACGTGGAGAGATGAGTTAAGCATTTAATAACAGGAGCTCAATACAAGATGGTCTTAAGATTATGGCTTAGAGTGCAATTACAGTTCTTTAGTGGTGCGAACTGTAATTTAGTATTTTATGAAAATTGTAGACATCGCTGCAAGATTTTCATAATTTCATATACCGCTTAGAGGTTTGCTTAATTGTGAAATCACTAGATACGTATCTGGGTTACACTAGAAGTCATTATCATAATTATTCCACAAGTCCTTGCTATAGCCCTATAAATATGCGGGTAGGCTGAACCAAATTCATAACTTATCTTCAAGACTAAAGTTGACCAGGTTCTGCCAATACGAGTTCTCGAAGGATCGTAACCCACACTACGTTCAGAAATTGCATAAGAGAATACAATAGAAAGGTTTGTCGAGAGTTTCAACTCAGAATGAAAAAAATCGTAGTTGAAGAATTGACCAGAAAGGTATTCTTTTAAATTGACTGTGGAGGCACATGTTTTATTTTAATCGTTTGACATCAAAAGCTTTATGTGGAGCTCGTTTCGACAATTACCCATCTAGTTATTTTTTATCAAAAAATCGTTTAAAAAAACAATGATTTGACAGTTTTGCCTTCAACAATTGGTATCAGAACCGTTTTATTTTTTGTTTACGGTTTATTGAGGGGGCCATGTAGTATTAAAACCATGCTAACTTTGTTTTACAGGCATTCTAATTCCGATTTTATGGTCATCTTTTTATTCTTGTTTGATTGAATGGTTTGGATGATAATTATAATTATTTTTTTAGTCACGAGGGTTGATCGTGATATTTTAAGTTTTTTCTAGATCGAATGTGAGCCTACGGGACATAAGTTTTCGAAATAATAGTAATTATTTGTTTTTAAATATTAGTTTAGAATATTTAAGAACAAGTTGAATATCCAAGAACACGAAGAACAGGCGGCGGCACCGGCAGTGGTTTCGGATTTTACGGGCCACAGATCACGATAATTCTTTAACGGTTTTAAAATAATTTTTTGGTAAGTTTCTACAAAATTTATGCATCAAAAACAGCCATAAAAAATCGACAAAAATAGCCACCACCGGCGGCTTTGCCAGCGGCGATTCGGGGCAAGTTTTGTTGATTTTTGGGGACGTTTTTAGGACTATTTTTTGAGAAATTTTTTAGGTATAACATAGCAGTAAGAATACATTAAAATACTGTCTAAAAATCATAAAAAATAGGCCAAAATAGGTGGCAAAAAACTACGGAACAGACGACGGTTTTTGGAGGCAGCAGCGGCACTGTTTGAGGTTACTTTCCAAGGCTATTCGTGACTATTTTCGAGGTGTTCTTTGAAACAACATGTTGCTGGATACCAGTGCTTCTTTTCAGAAAAAATGGAAGCCAAAAACCACCACGAAAAAAGCCCAAATGGGCGGCAGAAGCTGGCGGTGGTGCTAGGCAGTGGCAGCGAAAATTTTAGGTTGTTTCAATGGCTGTTTTTTGGGCTGTTTTCGATTTGATTTTGGAAAAAAAATAGTACTTTTCGAGAGCAAATGTAACACCCTGCTCTCGCAAGGCACCAAACCTGTACAAGGGATGTGATCCCACCGCAGGCTGGCGGCCAAAGAGAAAGACAAGGGATAAAGATATCAAAAGACCAAACAAGAACTTTTAAGCAACCATAACACCTTAATGTCAAAAGAGGTATACATGAGTCACTAGGGATTCGCCATCCCAAGGGCATATATTACTTCTAAAACATCAAAAATCTCTAGGGTCTTATACATGAAGCTTTGCTAAAACTAAAAAACTAATGAAAAGAAAACTGATCCAAAACAATTCCCAACACCAGAACCAAAACAACTCGACGATACCTGTGGTGGACCAACTCCTAGTCGTTCCTGGTATCTGCAATCACAGAGGTTACATGGGAGCGTACTTAGCATTATCATGAACAGAAAAGACAGTTACTTAGTTAAGGATAATTGAAAACTCTTTCCAAAAATAGATCATCATATTTTTCATGAAAATATAGAAACTGATGCATTTGCTTGAACATGAAAATATCATAGATTATAAAAAACCTTTTCAGTATTGCAAAAATAAATATGTTCCTAGCTTAACCGCCACAAATTTAAAATGCATGATCACTTTCTCAAATCTAGACTCAAACCCTAACAATGTCCAAGCAGTCGTCAACCTCACAACCGGGAGTTCTGACGGTACCGTAACCTCAATTCGCAATGCACGGATAGCAACATGATGGAATGAGAGCCATTCTCCTCCAAGCACGAGTGGTATGTGCTAAAACCTGGGACTCAGCCCAAAAGTCTTTAAGACAAAAATTCTCGCTTAACGAAAAACCTCTCCTAAAAGGACAAATAAAATACCCATAGTTGGGTAACCTCCCTCATAACGGGATATAAAGGGCCAAAAACTCTTATAACTTGGCACTTTGGAACAACCACACAACATTAACCATACTTTCATAGTAACATCATGCTAGCTCAGAATATCATGGATAGCACACTTGAATTAAAAACATTATGGCTTTTAAAACAACAGGTTCATGCGATCGTCAAGCTAGTCATAGTTCAAAACATGGGGCATCAAAGTATTTTTAAGTATCATTTACATAAACTCAAGTTCAAGATAATAGCTAAGCACTCTCACCTTGTATTATATGCATATGAACTGAGCCTCCCCCAGCAAGCTAAGCAGGACCCCCGGGTTCTACAACCTCCGTGCTTAACAAGCAAAACACGACTCTATCGTTAACACGGAATCCTCCCCCTTTAGCATGTGAAACTAAAACGATTCCAACCATGGAATATTTTCTTGATTTTTAGGACCATGGTTACTTTCATTTTAGGTTTAAGGGGCACTACGTGCTTGCCCAATCCTTCACTTGTTTGAAGATTTTACTTAACCATTTATTACTCTATTTTAATTCATTAAATTTTAAACTACCGCAACATCTTGAGGTACTTAGACTTGGAATCAAGTCATGATTTTTAAACACCATTTAGATAAAAATATTTTTTATAACTCTCATATTTAACACCGAGGCCAAAATCTAAGGCAAAAGGGTAAACAAAACATCCTAAGAAAAAACGGTTCAGTACTTTTCTCAAGATTTCACCAAAAACATGCTTCTGTTGGTCTCGATTTTTGGGTATCATATGAAGTCCAGATGAGTCCAATTTTTAGTATGTTCTAGTCAACAAGTCCCCTACAAGTTTCATGTTTAGGGCTAAGGGTAGTTATTTGGAACAAGTTAGACTTTTTGACCATTTTAGAAAATAGGTTCTATCAGCCCTTAAGACTCAAAAGAGCCGGTTTTGGACAGAGGGTTTGAAACGGTTTTGGGGAATCATCCCAAGGCTTTAAGGTCTGATTTTTGGGCAGAAAGTACTTCAATATGTTATCTACAAAGTCCATGTAGACCACTGGTCTGAAACTGACCAGGGTTTTTAGGGTTTTTAGGTCTGCATTGTTGACTGGTCTAAAACTGACACACTTTAATAGAATTGAAATATCTCGAGTATTACTTACTCAAATGAGTTCAAACCAATTTTGCATGAAAGATAATACAAAAACCTAGGTCTGAATATAAAGAACACGCTTATAGCAGTTTTCTATATTGAGTTATGATATTACAAAGATCATGAGTTATGATATTACAAAGATCATGGCAGAAAGCTCAAAACTCCCAAAACTCAGGCCTATTTTGATTCTAGCCTCTTAGTGTCAAGTGTGTAAGTGTTTGACCATTTTTTTGTATATATATATTGCACTTCAATATATCAATAGTCCAGAGTTTATAGAAGTCATGGAACCCATGGAGAAACCCACACCAACTCACAACTTCAACATTCAAACCGAACAGTCCCAAAAAATCCAACCATGACGCCTTTATTTTTGAGTTTTGATTCTTGATCTTAGATTTGTGTTTGAGGATGGTGGGAGAGATGCTTGATTTATGTAAAATTGAAGTATTAGAGTCTCTCTTACCTTGTTGAGGATTACTTCTTGATGATGAAAACCATAGACTTAGCTTTTAAAGTTCCCATCTTCAAACTTCTTCTTCTTCCTCCTTTCTTCTTCCTTTTCTTTCTTCTCTCTCTCTCTCTCTCTCTCTCTTCTCTCTCTCTCTCTCTCTTCCTCTTATATGCACGAAATTATGAAGAAAAAGGGTGGGTTGGGTCTCTTTTTATAGCCAAAAGTCAAGTAGGAAACTTCCTAGGAAGTTTCCTTAACCATGAGTTAACTAACCTTAGTTACATTAAACTTAACTTGAGTTTGTGAAACTTGCTCACCAAGTTTTGGCACATTCTCCTAAGTTAGCCACTTGAGTGTATATATATATATATATATATATATATATATATATATATATCAAAATAAATTTCTTTACTAAATTATAGGAGAAAATTTGAATATTTTCACATTGGTTCGTTTCTTAACTTTTCGAGCGTAACTCTTGTCTTAAACGACATGGACTTATAACTTTGAATTCTTATCCTCAACATTAGGGTTTTAATATATGCTTGTGTGGTTCTCCTTCTTTTCCAGGGCTCGGGCTCGAAAAGGTTAAACGGTCGGGCCGGTTCCTCTTACCGAACTTAGGTTTGAGATTTTGCTTTTATTGAGATGTTTTTTCTTTTTTATTCGTATCTTGAGTTCGGGTTATTATAATTTAAAAAAAAACGTCAAAAACAGAGCACAGAGGAGGTGGTAAAAGCCACCTGAAGTGGTGGCTACGGCAGTGCCGGTGGCGGTGGGCTGGTGGCCGGCGGTAGTGGTGATCTTCAGGTTGTTTTGATCGAGCAATTCTGATATGTTTTGATCCTCATATGATATATTTGTATATTACCGTGTATCAGATAATTTTGATGCAATTGGGATACAAAATGCTGACTCGAAATATAATTCTTACAGCTTCTCTTCCACAGGAGACTAAAACTTTTTACAGTTTCGATTCGATCGTAAAATCGGGATATATATATATTTTGCATTTATATTCATATGAACTGCGTGTATGATATATATCTGTTTTATTTTTTCTGTTAATATAATTAATTCAAAAAATTTGATTTTAATTAAATATTTTGTAAAGAAAAATAAAATAAAATTTTTTTAATTAAAATTTTTAATTAAATAAAAAACTTTATATATTTTATTTTTTATAAAATATCATGTTTAAGATGATTTTTTTATAAAATCGAATATCTTAAAAAAATGTGGAAATTAATTCTACATTTTGAATTAATTAAATGAAAAAATATTTAATCTAAATAAATTATTATTTATAAAAAAATGTGTAATGAAAAATAAAATAATTAAATACCTTTAAGTACTACCTTAGCTGAAAAGGTGAAGGAAAAATTGTGCATTTATTGAATTTTATTTGTTACGCATTAAAATGCGAAAAGATAGTTTGACAAACCGCAATCTTTGGAATCGTGTACATAGAAAGATGCTTGATTCTTTCAGATCGCGTGGTTTTTAAAATTAATAAATTTATTTTAATTAAATAAATTTTTATAACTCCCAAAAATATTTTAAAAATCTAAGTGGGAGAGAAAATTTATTCACAGATAAATTTCTCGATCTGCATCACCAGTTTGTAGGCGATACAATTAAATCCTGCGTGTTGGCAGTAAGGCCTTCCTCCCCGTCGGACAAATTAATTGCGGTATCGCCAATATAAATTCCTTTTAGGGATAACTCTGAATAGTTGTTAGTGTGGATCACTTTTTCATCTGAAAGGTTCATTATGAAGCGATTGATTTGAGATTAGGTAATGGTTAACACTTAACTATATATAATAGTATCATCTTCATCTGAGTCACTGGTATTATTTACTGAACCGAAACTATGTTAGCTATTTAATTTTACTTGGCATGGCCAGTTGCCTAGATAGTAAAATTAATAAGAATTGGCCTGTCTAGACAAACGATGGATAGTAGACGTTCATCTATTGAGGCATACTATTCACAGGGTACTAGGCTGCTGGAAAATTTCTTTTAAAATGGTAGAGGAAATCAAATTAAAATAAATTTAAAGTATTGCTCGTCATAATTAATGGTTATTTTTAATTATGTGATTCTCAGGAATAAAATGGCTTTCAATCTACTCGCTTCAATACTCAAAGAAAATAAACTTACGGGACCAAACAATGATGACTGGAAAATGAATTTGGACATTGTCTTAACTGCAGAGTATTACAAATTTGTGTTAACTGAGATATGCCCACCAGTACCTAATATGGAGGGGACCGAATAGGAAATCCAGGCCCATTAGAAGTGGCAAAAAGCTGATCAGATAGCTCGCTATTACATTTGGGTTTCATATCAAATATTTTGCAGTATCAGCATCAGTTTATGCAGAGTGCCCATGACATGATTATGAACCACAAAAAAATATTTAGGGATCCAAATCGTGCTGCTAGGCAGGTGGTCATGAAATCTCTAATGAATGCAAACATGATTGAAGGCACCCTAGTTAGGGATCATGTTCTGAAGATGATCAGTATTCTGAATGAATTGGAGATCCTAGGAACTGAAATTGAAAGGGAAACCCAGGTCGATATCATACTTCAGTTACTGCCTGAAAGTTTTAAGCAGTTCTTCCTGAACTATACCATGAATAAGCTCAGCTTTTCATTGGCAGAACTTCTTAAGAAACTTCAAGCAGCCGAGGGTGTTCTCAGGAAGCTGGGTTCTGTGTACGTAGCTAAAAAAGGTTCTTCCTCTAAGGCGAAAGGCAAGAAGAAGAAAAAGGTTCAGACACGGAGAAGCACATGTTTAAAAGCAGTTAAGGAACCAAAAGCTGGTGTGAAAAAGTCGAGAGGCAAGTGCTACCATTGTAACTAGTTTGGGCATTGAAAAAAGCATTGTTCGATTTTTCTCAATATGCAGAACAAACCAAGTAATTTCTATTCATTGGTGGTTGAAACATATTTAGCAGTGTTATCTACCGATACCTGGTATGTAGACACGGGAGTCACTAATCATGTTTGTAATTCTTTGTAGGGGTTCCAAGAAATCTTTGTAGGGGTTCCAAGAAACCAGGCAGCTCAGTAATTGGGAAATATACCTACATATGAGCAATAATACAACGGTGTCAGCAGTTGCAGTAGAAGATGTCATTCCCAGCATTAGTAAAGATAGAATATTACTTCGAAAATATTACTTTATGTACCTTCGATTAGAAGAAATCTAATTTCAGTCTCGAGCTTAATAAAGAACAAATATTCTGTTCATTTTGGTAACTCTGTCGTTGTGAAAAAAAATAAATATTTTATTTGTTCTGGTACGTTGGTGGATGATCTGTATGTCGTATCTCTAATCTCTCCTATACTGCAACTAACTGAAATGAATAACACATCTAATTTACCATATAGGAGAAAATTTGCTTCTTTAATGAACCAAATATTTCTTTGGCACTTATGCTTGGGTCATATTAATCTAAAAAGAATAAATAGACTGATAGTAGATGGACCTTTGAGTTCATTGGAAGTGGAGGCACTTTCAGTCTGTAAATCTTGCTTAGAGGGTAAGATGACCAAGAGGTCCTTTTCTGCCAAAGGCTATAGAGTTAAAGAACCGTTAGAGCTGGTTCATTCTGATGTGTGTGGTTCTATGACAATTAAGACTGGAGGTGGCTTTGAGTACTTCATCAGTTTCATTGATGACTACTCAAGGTATGGATACATTTACCTGATGCACCGTAAAAGTATCAAATCACTACGATCCGATCGCAGTCGGGAATACCTCTTTAGAGAGTTAAGGACTACCTGTCATCAGAAGGGATTATATTCCAATTGACTGCACCTGGCGCTCTGTAGCAGAATGGTGTAGCAGAAAGAAAGAATATGACTCTTATGGAGATGGTAAGGTCCATGATGAGTTATTCAGGTTTACCCGATTCGTTTTGAGGACTTACTTTAGAGACAACGGCTTACATTCTAAACTTGGTACCTTCTAAGTCAGTACCTTCTACTCCCACAAAATTGTGGACCGGGCGTAAGCCTAATCTGAAACGCATTCAGATTTGGAGGTGTCAAGTACATGTGCTAAAAGGGAACGTAGGTAAGTTAGAATCAAGGACATAAATTTGTTTCTTCGTGGGGTATTCTAAGGGCACAAAGGGTGGTCTATTTTATAATTCTAAGGACAAAAAATTCATTGTTAGCACCAATGTCCGATTCTTGGAAGAGAATTATATTATAGATCACAGGCCCAAAAGTAATATTGTTCTGAAAGAACTGAGAGAAAATACTAGTAGAACGGAAGAGGAACCCTAAATCACTAATATTCCATTACCTCGTCATAGTGAGAGGATTATCGGGATAGGTGCAAATCAAGAACATGGTGCTGATGCATAAGATTCAGATTCTGCACAGCGTGTTACTGCTAGTACACAGACACAGGTAGTGCCTCATCGTAGTGGGAGAGTTATTCATCAACCTGATCGGTATATGTTCTTGGGAGAGTCTTTTGACAAGATCCCAACAGAACTAGATACCGAATCCTGTAACTATAATGAAGCACTTCAGGATAAAGATGCAGATCTTTGGCAAAGGGCTATGAATTTAGAGATAGAATCTATGTATTTCAATCAGATCTGGGAACTTGTAGAACCACCCAAAGGGATAAAACCGATTAGATGCAAGTGGATCTATAAGAGAGAAAGAGAGGAGCAAACGAAGAGGTTGAAACCTTCAAAACTAGACTTGCTGCTAAAGGGTTCACTTAGAAAGATGGGATCGATTATGAGGAAACTTTTTTCACCGGTAGCTACGCTTAAGTCTTTTTGGATTCTCTTATCTATTGCTGCTCATTTCGATTATGAAATTTGGCAAATAGATGTCAAGAAAGCTTTCCTTAATGGAAGTCTTGACGATTGTATCTATATGATACAACTAGACGGATTCACTGTAAAGGGCTAGGAGAACATATTGTTCAAGTTTAAGAGATTCATTTATGGATTTAAGCAGGCATCGAGGTCTTGGAACACTAGGTTTGATCAAGCCATAAAGTCCCATGATTTTTATCAGAGTTTGGATGAGTCCTATGTGTACAAGAAGCGTAACGGAAGCGTGGTAATTTTTCTAGTACTTTATATAGACGATATTTTGCTCATCGAAAATGATATGGGGGCATGATCTATGATTAAAGTATGGTTATCTGGGAAGTTCGATATGAAGGATTTGGGAGAAACAAGTTACAGCATTGGGATCAAGCTTGTGCGAGATCGAAAATAAAGGATGTTGGGCTTATCACAAGCAAAGTATATCGATGACAGCCTTACTCGTTTTAGCATGCAGGATTCTAAGAAAGGGTTTCTCTCTTTCAAGAATGGATTAACTTTATCCAAAGATCAGTGTCCAAAGACACCTGATGAGATAGAGAAGATGAAGGCAATTTCTTATGCTTCGGCAGTAGGAAACCTCATGTATGCTATACTTTGCACTAGACCCGACATTTGCTTTGCCATTAGCATGGTTACCAAATATCAGTTTAACCCAAGGTAAGAGCATTGGATTGTGGAAAAAAATAAAATCAAGTACCTGAAAAGGACTAAGAATTATATGTTGGTTTACCAGGCAGACAATCTTGTACCTTTGGGGTACATAGACTCAGATTTTCAGTCTAACAAGAATTCTCGTAAGTCTACCTCAGGATATGTGTTTACCTTACAAGGTGGAGCTATAAGTTGGAGGAGTATCAAGCAGTCTCGCATTGCTGATTCTACCATAGAGGCCGAGTACATGGCAGCTTCTAAAGTAGCCAAAGAGGCAGTTTGGCTCAGGAATTTTCTGTTGGATCTAGAGGTGATCTCTTCAGTTCAGTCGGCTATTACACTTTATTGTGACAATAGCGGAGCGGTTGCAAACTTGAAGGAGCCAAGGGTCCATAAATGAGGAAAGCATATTGAGCGTAAGTATTACCTGAGACTAGAAATTATACAAAGGGGTGATGTTGATGTGACCAAGATTGTATTAGGAAACAACCTCGCAGATCCTTTTAGAAAGAGTTTACTGGCTAAGACCTTCGATAGTCATGTAGAGGGCATGGGAGTCAGATGTATGGCAGGATAGTTTTGAGTATAAGTGGCAGATTGTTAGGGTTGGTATACCGAAAACTATATTTTTAGTATTTAATTTTATTTTAATAAAATTAATTTTTTATTTTATGAGAATCTTTATGAGCAATGCATATGTATCATTTCTTTAATGATTATGCATGGATGTTCTATATTCTATATAATATTTAATCTGGTGTGTAGAGTACGACTTGCATACAGAAGATCAGATTTTAGGTTCTTGCAAAATATAAGTTTTATCTTTACAGTTTAGATAGAAATAGATATACTATCGGTATGACTGTAGTACAGAGTTTTAGTAGGTCTATCTTGGTTACGAGAAATAGATAATAGCGTCGTCTATTGTTCCGACTCTCTGTGTTAGTACACTTTGTGTGTATTGAACGAAACACAATGGGGTAATTAATTTTATACTGACTATATAAATTAATTCACACCCCAAGGTTATTATGAATACTACTTATGCTCTTAATCCTGAAATAATTATTGATTTGTGTCTATTTAATATTTGTTGTTTTGATTCATTAGAGGGTGCGATCTTATATTGGTCTATATTTCTGGTAAGTTGGATAGCGGTATTATTTATATGGTGAATATTAATTATTAACGGAATCCATGTCCCGAAGGATCGGGATTGACGATACCCCCTTAAGGAAGTTTATAAGTTTTGACCGAGCTAAACCCTACAAGTGGATTTGATTATTCGGTGGTGCAATAAGTTAAGCGGAAGGGTTTAAGAAATTTCAAGATGCCAATTAAATTAAATTGTCAGTAATTAAATTTAATTAGCGGGTATCGAAAATCTTAACATGGAGAGATGAGTTATGCATTTAATAATAGGAGTTCAATGCAAGATGGTTTTGAGATTATGGGTTAGAGTGCAATTATAGTTCTTTAGTGGTGTGAACAATAATTTAGTATTTAATGGTAATTACAGAAATCACTGCTAGTTTTTCATAATTACAGATACTGCTATGAGTTTGCTTAATTGGGGAAGCCACTGATACGAATCTGTGTTCCACTAGAAGTCTGACTCATAATTACTCCACATGTCCCTACTGTAGCCTTATAAATATGTAGGTAGGCAGAACCAATTTTATAACTTGTCTAAAAAACTAAAGCTATCCAGGTTCTGCCGGTACGAGTTCTTGATAGATTGTAACCCACACTATATTCAAGAATCGCATAATGGAATATAGTAGAAGGTCTGACGGAAGTTTTAACTCGTAATCAAAATCGTAGTTGAAGAACTGACCGATAAAAGGTATTCTTCTAAATTAACTTTGGTTGCACAAATTTTAAGTTTGATTGTTCAACATCAAAAGTTTTATCTAGAGCCACTCTCGGCGTTTGCCCGTCCAATTAATTTTTACCAAAAATCGTTTGCAAAAACATTGATCTTGACAGTTTTACCTCCAACACCTTCTGTGGGTGAGAGCTCTCCTATGGGTGCCCTTAGGGGCACGATCTCCAGTGTTCTTACCAGTGGTGTCTCCTCCACTCGGCCCCCTCTATTGCGTTGAGGGTGATGGATGCCCTAGCACTTGAGGCAAAGTGAGCTCTTCATTAGGCTGTTGAGGATGAGGTGCGAGCAGTAGCCGAGGCACAAGTAGCAGCAAAGCAGGCAGCTGCAGATTAGGTAGTTGCGGATGAGGCTGAGGTTATGGGTTTCTTGATTTCACATGTCGGTGAGGGTATTCCTATACCCTTTGATCCACTCACTTATACCCCTACACCCCACAGTCTGGGTTCGAGCGGGATGAGGCGGTACGAGCCTCCAATTGTTGTAGTTGCTAGCGAGCTCCTTCTTCGCGAGCCCAAGTAACATCTTTCATTCCAACGTCCTACGGTAGGTTCTCCTGTCTCTTCCTTCAGTATCAAAGCATACTTTACCTTTATTGTTTCGAACATAGATGCATGTTTAGGACCCCTTGTTACTTTGCGATGTGATATATATGATTGAAGAACTTGAACCATCCCAAAATTCCCCTAGTTAAGCATATGATATTGAAATCTATTAACCAACTGGGCATTAAAACACATAACCATATGAAATAATATTAAAAGGATAAACCTGGACATCGAACTGAAAACTACATAGGTGCCCGTGCAACTGGAGATTTTGGACAAAACGTAGGCACTTGGATTAGGGTTTTCATGTAAACAAGGGAGTAGTTTTTTTTTTAAGGAAATCATAAAATCTAGGGTTTAGAATAAAGATTAACTTGGCGCACCAGGGCTTAGTCTTTGAAAGAACCGAAGGATCGTCACACACACACAAACCTAGGGTTTGAAAGATTTGCTTGGCTTACCAGGGCTTAGAGTGCCTAGTTTTCTAGGGCTTGAAAGAACCAAATGATCGCCACACACACACGAACCTAGGGTTTGAAAGATTTTCTTGACTCAACAAAGCTTAGGGTACCTAGTTCACTTGGGCCTTAGAGAAAATCTAAGGATCGTCACTCACACAAGAACCTAGGGTTGGGTTTGCTTGATGCACTAAGGCATAGGGTGCCTAGCTTACTACAGCTTAAGAAAACCTATGGATCATCACTCACACACGAATCTAGGGTTTGAAAAAGAATTTGTCTGGCGCACTAAGGCTTAAGGTGCCTGGTCTTCTAGGTCTTGAAAGAATCGAATGATCGTCACACACATACAAACCTAGGGTTAGGTTTTCTTGTTGCACCAGGGCTTGAAAGAACTAAAGGATCGTCACACACACATGAACCTAGGGTTTGAAACATTTGCCTGGCTCACCAGGGCTTAGGGTGCTAGTCTTTTAAGGTTTGGAAGAACCGAAGGATCGTCATACACATATGAACCTAGAGTTTGAAAGATTTTCCTGGCTCACTAGGGTTTAGGATGCTTAGTCTTCTAGGGCTTGAAAGAACCAAAGGATCATCTCACACACACACGAACCTAGGTTTTGAAAGATTTACCTTGCTCACCAGGGCTTAGGGTGCCTAGTCTTCTAGGGCTTGAAAGAATCGAAGGATCATCACACACACACAAACATTGGGTTGGATTTTCCTAGCACACCAGAGCTTAGGGTGCCTAGTCTTCTAGGGCTTGAAAGAACTAAAGGGTCATTACACACGAATCTAGGGTTTTCTTATTGCTTTCCTTTTTCTTTCATATTTTTTGTATTCCACTTGATTTGATTGCTCTTATTATATCTTCTAATCATCTTCTTCTTTTTAGGTTGGTCAGTATGTCTAAGGGTTTGGCGGTTCTTCTTTCGGTGACATGCTAGAGTGGTGCGACGCTCTCCTCGCTCCAAGTCGAGCCTTCATTGATGCTTCCTGTTTTGCTCAGTTCATACCTCTACTAGGTAAGACCAACAATGACTAGGTCTGGTTGACTACTCTAGCAGAGGGGTAGTAGAATACCACTAAAACTTTTTACTTCACTACTTTTGAGGCCACATTGACGCTGGTCGACTTCGTCATGCTGACCTGCATTAGAGTTGGAGGCGTTCCCATTCCATTTGACCTAGACATTGCTCGCTCTACCGAGGCTCTAACGTATCTTCTGGGTACTGTACCGATTCAGATGGATAGAGATTGAGTCAAGTATACGTGGTTCCATGAGCATTTTTGTCACTTCTAGTGTACCGAGCCCCGCCATTAGGAGTGGGTTGCCCGCGCTTTCTTACTATATATGTTCATTACCTCCTTATTTTCAAACAAGTAGAATACCGTACACCTTCATTATCTCGATGCCCTCTTTCGTCTCGATCGGGTGTCCACATACGATTGGGGAGGAGCTGCTCTTGCGATTTTGTATGGCTCGATGAGGACCCTGACCCAATTCTCTTAGGAGCTCAGCATAGGGGATACTAGAAGGTCTAGGAGTTACGCATTAGTTTCTATACACTGTTCATTTATGTCTTCTGTTATCTGTTATCTGTTCTTCTACTAACACATTCTCTCTATAACTATAGACCTATGAGTTCCTCAGGCTACATGTCCCGGCAAACTTTTCTGCTGATCCTCTGATTATCTCCCGTGCTGCTCAGTGGGCTCGAGGTTTGAAGGGGAAAAAGAGTGGGGGAAAGGGCTTAGAGAGATTCTGGACATCTTTGGGCCGACTGACTCCCGACCAGGTATCACTTCTTGCTCTATTCTTAACTTATTGCTTACTACTTTATCTATTCACTGATCACTACTTATTGTACTGTATACTATTCTCTGCATTGATCACTACTTACTGTGCTACACTATTCATTGAACACTGTTCTTTGATTACTGTACTGTTCACTGTTTACTGATTACTATACCATTCACTAAATTTTTGTAGGTTCACTGGGATGTTTGGCGGGGGGTGAAGAGTCAAGCTGGCAAGGATTTGATGCACAACCGCGATGCCTCTTCGATGCAGATCCTGCTAGAAGGACCATTCTATCGAGAGTACTACCTGGCAGAGAGGGTGGTCTGCCAGTCACAAGGTCTTGATCACTTTAGGATTCTGGCTGCTCCTCTAGTTCGTATGCACCGGACAGACCATCTGATCCGAGTCGACATGTTAATTGAGATGATGGAGACCTACACTATAGAGCTACTGGGACCCGAGCGAGATTACACAGCGTGGACCCAGGCACATCTGTTAAGGCTACTGGGTCTTAAGCCGGCTCCACCAGTTGAACGGAGGAGGGGACGAGCACCAACGGCTGTTCGTGATGCTGGAGCACAGGCTGCTGCTGTTGCTGTTGCTATTGTTGGAGGTGCTGGTGGAGCTGCTACTGCCGGTGGAGCTGCTGTAGGAGTTGATGTAGGAGCTATTACTATTGGAGAGGCGATAGGTCCCGAGATCTCGTGGGATATTCACACCATGGTTTATGGCTACCCTTTCCCTCTTTCGATCCTGATTTCACTAGCATCAGAGTTTAGAGCCTAGATTGGCCAGGTTTTTCTTTTGTTCTTCCTCCTTTCTTTCTGTTAGTTCCTTACTTGTCTAGTTTTCTTGAACTGCCTCTTTTTCTTCGCAAATTAATCAGGCGTGGCTGGATTACGTGATGCTGATGCTTATGAGTTAGAGGGTACTGATTCGTCAGCTGGATGCCACCATATGAGCAGCTAGCATTGCCTTTGCTCCAATGGCCATAGTAAGTATCTTCTGAATTTTTGACTTCTTTGCTCTTTTCTATTCTCTACTCTTATCTTTATCTCCTTTTAACATCCGCCGACATTGGCCATAGGGATAGTACAGCCGCAAGTTCCGGTCCAGTCTCAGGTTCCTGTCTAGGCTCCAGCACGAGGTCGCAGGTCTCGTGCCTCTTCTTCTAGAGCTCGCTCCAAAGGATCTGTTTCTTCCGCCAATAGCCATTTTTGCATCATATCTTCTTATTTAGATGGCGATGATGACAACGATGACCTAGAGGAGCTGTTCGAGGATGTTAGTTCAAACTATGCTGAGCCTTCTTCTCGTCGGGTTCGCCAGAGATGGTGAGAGAGAGAGAGATTCTCCCCCTTTTTATACATTTTGATACATTTGGTTTTATGGGTCTGTGTGCCCCAGATTATTTGTTGATGGGCCTGGGTGCCCCTGCTTCATACCTTCTGATACATTTAGGCCTTCGTGCCATTCACTGCTTTATACATACATCTGCTTGCTTGGTTTTTCTTCATTTACTGCTTAAGCTGCTTTGGATGCAGGATATAAGTCTCGAAAGAATGTTTATCTTTATTGCCAATACTTAGTGAGCATGGATGTTTGATTCTGAAGATAAAGTGACATGAAAAAGGTCACATAATACAATAATTGCAAAAAGGAGTGCCCGCTACCTTTGAAAGTGGCGGTCGCCACAAAGTACAAGAGCCAGGTGGTGGTCGCCATGTTTAGAAGGTGGCGGCCTTGTACAGTGTACTTTTGAACATTGCGGTCCCATACCCAGATGTGGCGGTCGCCACATTCATTATACTTCTCTGAATCTTTTGGTGTTCAGTCTCCTTATACCCTATATGTATGGACTGTGGTCCCCCATTTTTTTGTCACTTTGACCTCAATGGATTCCTTCCATAGTTCTCTCTCTGCATGGATAGAAGCATTTTCTCATATCGAACATCTTGACTTCGCCTCATTCGGTATCAACTCTTTATTCTCTCTAATAGCTGTTAAAATCAACGAACCACTGTTGAGGGCTGCTGTACATTTGTGGGATCCACAATCCCAAGTCTTTTGCTTCGGTCTTGAAGAACCGTGCCCCACCGTAGAAGAGTTTGCTACTATTTTGGATCTCACCCCAAGAAAACCTGTAGTTGTGCCGACCTTCTTCCTTTCTAATCGGTAGTAAATAATACAACTTTGCGGCCTATCCAAAATGGAGGCTTCCCTCTTGACATCTAACGACTATCTTGACATTCCTTTCATTATTGAGAGATTCTGTCCTACCAGTGATCTCAGCGACCTTGCTTTTCAGTTACGGCACCGTTACGCTTTGTGCCTCTGCCTCCTTGCCCATTACCTCTTGGTTCCTTTTGATGGACATGTTAGTTGCTCACTAGTGGACATTGTGGGCCAGATGTGGTCCGGAAAGGACTTTGTCCTGATGGTACTTACTAAGACCTTGATTGGCTTGGATGCTGTTTATCGAGGCGCAACCACTACCTTTGCTGGCAGCCCTTTGCTTCTTCAGGTAAGCTTTCTTCCTCTTTAGTAATTCCTTATTAGCCTGTTTTTAACGTTTTCAACCTTTCGAGATGCCCGCGTGCTATTCCCCGACAGATTAGTTGCTTTGCACTTGCTTTTTCCATGAGCCCGATGGTTAATTCATCCACTCCCCAGTCCTCACAAACAATCCCTAAAAGATGCAAATCTCCAAAAATAAGTTACCATTTTAGTTAAAATGTTCTTCCCAAACACCAAATGATCCCCAGAAGTAGGAGGAAGAAGGCTAACAAACATTGAAATTGTCGGGCTTTTACTAACTCCATTATGTCCATCCACAGACTAATCACTTCCCACTTGCCTCTTCCACGAGTTTTCAACGATCAGTTCACCTCCTCTCAGGCCTCTGTTGGAGGCCCTCCTGTTGTGCCCTCAAGGTGGTTAATTTTATCCCAATTCAACTGTCACATGTGCATTTATAATGATCTTGTAGACCACGAGTATCTAAAATCCTTACACCTTCATACAAGTGTCGTCTGAAGCCGCTCCTCTGGTCTTTCGGCTAACTTTCTTCTACCCCTTCATCTAGTTCAGGCTCGGGCTTCAAAGACTCATCATCATATCTCTGCCCATCTCGTCAATCTAGTTGGCTATTTTTTGCAAAACTAAGTAACTTTTCTCTCCCTTTACTGCTTACTTCATTTTCCTTTTTACTAATTTTTCTTGGTTTCTACCTCTAACCTCTCTTGCAGATTTGGCTGATAGAGAAGGTAAACTTCATGCAGAAATTAGCCACAGATAGGTACAATGCTGGGGCTTTCATTTATCGCCCTTATTATCAAATATGCACTATTGAGATAGCTTGGAGGTAGTATCTTTCCTCTCTAACGGAAGCAGACATTACTTGGCAATGCTCTTGGTGGCGGATCCCCACCATGATTTTGACCACCATGGACCATCCCAGCATCCTGCTGATTGGCTTGCGATAATCTACTTTCAATTACCCACATCGGATCATACGGCAGTTTGGTCGGAGTCAAATCATATTTCGTGGTGTTCAAGGCCGTTTATACTTGTCTTCACTTCAGGCTCCATTTCTAGCCAAGTATAACGAGGCCTGGTCATCTCGTTCACTAATGAAGATGCATGAGCTACAGTACCCGGAGCTTTTCAAAGAGTATAAGGCATGGTTGGTGCAAGATAGGGGAAAATGAAACGAAGAAGAAGAAAAACAAGAAACGAAGAGAAGGAAGATTTGAGGAACTTGCCTTACGCTTCAGATTTCGTAGTTTTCTTTTTTTTTTTTTACTTTTTAGAGTATGAGACTTGCGCACCCGCCATATGTCCACAACTTTGTAATCAATGCTGAAATGAAGTATTCCTCTTTTATTTTGAAAAGAATTGCAATTACCTTAAGCTTTTCGATTTTTGCAATATGAATGACTTCGTTATTAGAATTTAAGGACAATTTTGCATTGATCTTACTTTGATTCAAAGCTGGTTAAAACAAAGAAAGTGGCCAGATTTCTTGAAAGAAGCTACCTACATATCCCAAGAAAGTAAAATTAGGCCTTAACGTAGTTCGGGCTCGGTTTACTCTCGGGTATTGACACTCTCTTTTTGTGATACCCTAACTTTTGCTAAGGTCGCCCTTTTGGGTTTTTAGCTTTATAGGCTACTATGACTTTTGCCTGGGTTGCCCTTCCAGTTTTCAACTCAGCTAACTTTTATTTTATTTATTTTTCTCTCAAGGGTAGTACTTTTGAGCTGGTCCAAGTTAATTGGAGTGGAGAGTGTATTGACATCTAAATCCATGAGCATTACTGCACCACCAGTCATAATAGTTTTGATTAGAAATGTCTCGGACTAGTTTGGCGTGAACTTGCCCCTTGGGTCAAAATAAGAGCCCTAATTTCCTTAAGAACTAAGTCATCTTCTCTCAAGTCCCGGGCCTTGACCTTTTGTTGAATGCACAAGTTATCCTCATTTGGTATCCTTATACATGAAATAAGGCCTGCAGCCTTCTTTCGTCAAACAGAAGTAGCTCTTCCATCCGATTCCTCTACCACTCTGCCTTTGGAATACTGTCCTCAGCCACTACTCTTAGTGAAGGAATTTCCACCTTAATGAGCAGTACAACTTCCATTCCGTACACTAAAGAGTAAGGCGTGGTTCTTGTTGAAGTTTTGATTGATGTCCTATACCCCCAAAGTGTAAATGATAGATATTCTGACTAATCTTTGTGTGAGATGATCATCTTTTGTAGAATCTTCTTTGCATTCTTGTTTGCTGCTTCGACTGCCCCGTTGGTTTTTGGCCAATATGGTGATGACTTGTAAGTCACTATTCGGTATTCTTCAAAAGGATCCAAGACCTCGCCTGGGAAGTGCAAGCCGTTATCTGAGATAACCCCATGAGGAACCCCGTATCGGTAAATAATATTTTTCTTGATAAACTTGGCAACATGTGAAGCTTTTAATACTGAGTAGGAGGCAGCTTTCACTCACTTGGTAAAATAATCGATGGCCACCAAAATGAACTCGTGCCCGTTTGAAACCTTTGGTGTTACCCTGCCAATCACATCAATGCTCCATACTGAAAACGACTGTGGGGACATCAGGTTATACAACTAAGATGGGGGAACGTGCATAAGGTTCGCATGGATTTGACACTTATGGCACCTTCGCACAAACTATATACAATCCGTCTCCATTGTCATCTAAAAATATCCTTATCTTAGGATCTTCTTCACCAACATATTTCCACTCATGCGAGGCCCACAGTCTCCTCCGTGTATCCCTTTCATCAATTCTCAGCCTTCTTCACTGCCGACACAAAGTTTGTTGACTCAAGAATACCCTCGTTTGTACAATTTTCCCCTATAAATGGCAAATTGTGTCGATAATCTCCTTATTTCTCTTTTGTCCTTTTTGCTAGCAAACTTGGGGTATTCTCTATTTTTCACAAAATTCTAAATGTCAAAGTACCAAGGGAGTTTGTCAGTGCTTTCTTCGATTGCGGCCGCCATCTTGTATGCCATTTTTCTATTCTGCTCAATTATCAATGGTCTCATCATAACCCTAGATGGTATGTCAATCATTGATGCCAGAGTAGTTAGTGCGTCGGCAAACTTATTCTGTAGTCTCAAAACATGATTGAAAATCACTGATTCAAAGCATGGTATCAGCATTTTTAGCTCTTGATGGTAGAAAATTAATGTTATGTCCTTAACCTTCCATTCTCCTCTTGCCTATGAGACCACCAATGTTGAGTCCTTGATGACTTTTTGTTTTTTTGCCCCTAGTTCTAGGGCTACTTCTAACTCGGCTAAGCAAGCTTCATACTCAGCTTGATTGTTGATAACTTCAATGTTAAGCTTCAGGGCAGAGGAGCATGTGATTCGTCAGGAGTGACAAGGAGAACTCTTATTCCATAGCCATACTGATTAGATACGTCATCAAAATACAGAGTCCATTTGTCGTTCTTGACTCCTATCAGCTACTCGTTTGGGAACTGGAACTCTACATCTTTGTCTCCCTCAATTAGTTGGTTTGCTAGGAATTCTGCCACTGCTCTTCCTTTTACTGACTTTCAGGTGATGTACCTGAGATCAAACTCTGATAACAACAACAACCACCGGACTAGCCTGTCAGGGTTGTATACTAAAAATCATGAATTTTATTTAGTTTTAGTATTTAATTTTATTTTAATAAAATTACTCTACTATTTTATGAGAATCTTAATGAGCAATGCATGTAATATCATTTCTTTAAATGTTATGCATAGTTTTCCTTTATTCTGTACAGTATTTAATCTGGTGTGTAGAGTACGACTTACACGCAGAAGACCAAATTATAGGATTTTTTGCAGAATATAAGTTTTTGTTCACAGTTTAGATAGAAATGGACAAACCATCGGTACGACTGTAGCACAGAGTTTTAATAGTCTTGTATTGGTCATGGGGAACAGATAATAGCGTCGTCTATTACTCCGACTCGCTGTGTTAGTAAATTTTGTGTGTATTGAACAGGACCACAATGGGATAATTAATTTTATACTTACTATATAAATTAATTCACATTCCAAGGTTATTATGAGTGCTTATACTCTTAATCCTAAAATAATTATTATTTGTATATATTTAATATTTGTTGTTTTGATTCATTAGAGGATGCGATCTTTTATGAGTCTATAGTCCTAGTGAGTTGTATAGTGGTATTAATTATATGATAAATATTAATTATTGATGAAATTCATGTCTCGATTGTTCGGGATTGACGATACCCCCTTAAGGAAGCTTATAAATTTTTGACCGGGCCAAATTCGGTAGGTGAATTTGATTATCCAGCGGTCAAATAAGTTAAGCGAAAAGACCTAAGGAATTTCAAAGATGCCAATTAAATTAAATTCTTAATAATTAAATTTAGGGTAAATTTCACTGACCCCCCTAAGGTTTCTGACAAAAACAGAAACCCCCCATGTGATTTTAAAAATTACACTAACACCCCCTCATGTTTGATTTTAACATCAAAGATGCTCCAACCGTTACAATTTTCGTTCAATTTAACGAAAACCACAAAATTGCCCTCAAAACCGTCCTCAAAACCGCCATCCCCGCCCAAAACCACCACCCCCCAAAATCAAAACCCTCGGCCCCCCCACCGGGCGTCCCCACCCTCCCCCCGTCGGCCCCCCCGGTCGTCCCCACCCCCCCGT